>JAZHYW010012949.1:0-133529 GCA_037355805.1 Ixodes ricinus | reverse complement strand
AAGTTGCAAGTATTTCCTGTCTGCTTTATAATACCAAAGCATTCATGC
Organism: Ixodes ricinus; assembly: GCA_037355805.1. NCBI lineage: Eukaryota > Metazoa > Arthropoda > Arachnida > Ixodida > Ixodidae > Ixodes > Ixodes ricinus. The sequence goes on along the minus strand of JAZHYW010012949.1, from coordinate 133,481 downwards.
CTTTCATTCTACGTAAACGCGTTGCTTATGCATTAGCCTATTCCAATTTGCGGTATGGCATAACTATTTTTGTCAAATGCTCCAAACTATGGCAAAAGAAAATCAACAGTGTCTTGAAGGGAATACTGAGAAGCGTGGGGTACAACCGCGGTTTGTCGGATTTAGATCTTTTTCAAGCGCTATCAATGCCAACTTTTCAGTCCCTATTTCTGGAGACAGTTGTGCTCAAGTACAACTGGAATGACGATTTTAAGTCTCCACGCCCCATCTCACGAAACTTGCGGAAAGCTTCAAGATTCCTCACTCCGATATGTTATACCCGCTACGGCAAAAATATGCGTTCGTACTACGTCCCTCAGATTTTTAACCTATTGCCACCAAGCCTTTCAGAGATTACTTCCAAAAGAAACTCAGAAAGGCATTCCGCACACTTTCCATCGATGAAGAGGCCTTATAATATCTCATTTTCTGGTTTCGTCATAATTGGTGTTGCTTCCTCACATGAACATTTCTTCGACTCAACATTATTTATGTAGTGTAATGCAGTAACGTCTGTGTACTTGTATGTGCGCGTATGTGCGTGTGTGTGTCCGTGTGTATGACTCCTATCATCAAGTTCTTATACTATACGACTGGAACTTTTCCATACCTCTTTTTTCCCTCCTACTAGAAAAAGAGCTTATATTTGTATTGTATTTTTTTCCTTGACTCTGACAATAACTTTCTGACTGACATTTTTGTATAGTTTTCAAAACTGAAGAAACCATGTGGTGTTTTTCTGCTTTATTTTATTATTTTCCGAAACTTCCTGATTTACCTCTGCTAATTAGGTTCAGTCCTACAAGCCCCTGCTGGCTTCGACGAACCTGCCTAGTGCCGTCCTGAATACATCCTGCGTAAATAAATTTATTATTATTATTATTATTATTGTGTTGTACTTCATTTCGGATAGTTTTCTGTGAAACAAGTTTGTGTGTGAGTGCGTGTGTTTTGATGGCTCATCTACAAGACAAGCCTACTCTTACTGACATTCTCTCTAAGTCACTGACATTATCGGGTGACTTCTTATATTCCTCTTCACTTTTATTTTTACAATGGTGGAATTGATCCCACAAGCCTCTGTGGCTGATCAGTTCCGAATAAATACATATTTGCACCACAGAATAAATTTATTATTATTATTATTATTATTATTATTATTATTATTATTATTATCATTATTGTGATGTTATTATTGCTATGCTTATGACAACTTGCGTGCGTGTGTGCATTTTGTATTGACTTCATCTTTTTTATTGTAGAGTTTTCCACCTCCCAAAGAACTGTACTGTGTCCCCAACGGAACTGTAACATTTTTCGTACTCGTGAATTTCTTTATTTTTGTTTATTGAGCTGCTTTTTCGTACTCATGTTTGCTTTTTCTAAGTGTACACTCTGGACCTGGTCTTACAAGCCCTAGCTGGCTTTGACCAGTCCGACATCAACTCTGCGAAATCTGCATTCCTGAATAAAAATTATTATTATTATTATTATTATTATTATTATTATTATTATTATTATTATTATTATTATTATTATTATTATTATTATTATTATTATTATTATTATTTTGTCGGTGCTCGGATGTTTTGTCCCTTCAAGGTTTCTTGCACCCAGTGAGTGATAGCGCTCTTGGTCCCTTACATGTAAACATTAGGAGTATACGCAAATATTGGGATCCAGTTTATAGCAACTGTGAGTGATACGATAGAATTGTTCGATGTTTTTGTACTAACAGAAATCAATGTTAAAGACAACTACTGTAGTGAATTCCAGATACCGGGTTATAAGGAGTTCTTTTTAACACAGATACAATTGGACGAGGGGAAGGGATTGCTATATTTGTTAAAGATATCCTGGTGTGCCGAAAGACTTGATGCAAATTTTCTTAGTTTTCGAGTCACTATGACTGAATGTATCGAATTGTAAGTGGTCGTTGATGTTGCTAGCTTTTTACAGGCCTCCGTCAGACAAGTCCTTCGACATTTTTGAACGAACTCCGAGCTACGCTTAATAATTTCCTATCTATCGATGATATTTGTCTATAAGGCGGACTTTAACATTGACACGCTTAAACCCGCCAAGTCTATTGTTTGTGATTATCTTAACCCATTGGCACTACTTGGTATTGAAGGTTTAACCTACCCGAGAAGAACTTTTAAAAGATCATCTTGTGGCGTCATGCCTTAGGTCATATTAATGTACGCGCACCGGGTATAGTTGCAAAATCAGCAGTTATAGAGCAAAAACTCTCCGACCATGACTTCGTGGCATGTCAGCTAATATGACGTCGCAGAAAATATCACTTCTTATATGAGACTGTTTGCAGACGACTGCGTCGTATATCGAGAAATTAGAAGCGAGGAAGACAACTATGCAATGCAACGCGACTTTGTCAGAATACACAGGTGGTGCCAAGAATCGAATATGAAGCTAAACCTAGAAAAAAACGTACATATGTTTTTTTCAAGAAAAAAATTGACCTAAAAATGTATACATCATCGACAGTACCCCACTACAAACTGTGTTTGAATTTAAATACTTAGGAATATGCCTAACACCGCCTTTGTGTTGGCACAGACACGTTGATTTCGTAACAGGGAAAGCTTGTAAAGTATTGGGATTTTTACGACGCAATACCCGACAATTTCCACAAAGTGCGCGAGATTTGTTGTCAAAAACTTATATCAGGTCTGTTCTCAAGTACGCGTGTACAGTCTGGGACCCACCAACTGCGGTTGTAAGAAATAAACTTGAAAGAGTTCAAAACTTAGCGGCTATATATGTTTCCGGGAATTATAACAGGCGACTCAGCAGGACAAGTCTGAAGGAATTCTTAGGCTGAGAATCTTTTGAAAAAAGGAGAAAAAACTACGGCTAGAATTATTTCATAATATTTACCACTGCAGGATTGGGATACAGCGCGAAAACTACATTTTCCCCCCGCATTATACCTCTCATCATGTCGATCACGAACGAAAGGTACGTGAATGTAAATGTAACACAAACCAGTTTAAATCTTATTTTCCCTAAATCTATTAGCGAATGGAATCAATTTCCTTCGGAGGTTGTTGACATTTTGGACAATGACGCTTTCTCTGCTGCATTGTGAGAAGTGTTTTTTCTTTTGTTTCCTGTGTACTGGGTATGCATGTGCGCGTTCTGTTATGCTCCTTTGTATTGCTCAAATGTATCACATCGATGTACATTCCCGCCCCCTCCCCGCTGTAATGCCACCAGGGCGCTGTGGGAAAGTGAATAAATAAATAAATAAATAAACACCTCAATGTTAAATCACCAAAAGAAACAACAAAAGAATTGAAATAATTGATCGAACGAAGTTTGATAACTTGGTTAGGGTGAACTATTGGAACATTTTGTTATCTAGTGATGACTTTGACGACGTTTAGAGATCAATTTTGTGCCTACAGTATACAAGCAAAAAAAGGTCATCAATGTGAGGAGACGTCGGAACGAACACGACTGGCTAACTTATGACATTCTGTTAGCAATTAGGTCTAAAGATACCCTTTGGTATCTCTGGTATCGTTCTCCAAAAATGTTCAGTTGATGACAGAATTCCGCAGTACACGAAATCGTTTAAACGCGCTGATACGTTCGGCAAAAAAACAATACTTTCAGAGATGAATTTTTTAAAACAAGATCAAATGTCCCAGGTAGCACGCCAGAGGAATGCCCAACTTGGGCAAAGGTCTGGCAAACATAAGGGCCCAACTTTGGCGCAGTTAGGTTTTTGCACCATGGCACTCATCAGTGCCAAAGTACGGTGCCTAACTATAGCCTTAGTTGGGCGATCCTAGGGCATGCCAAAGTTTGGCTCTTCTCTGGTACGCCAGAGGAGTGCCAAAGTTGGTGCCATACTTGAGCCATAACTGCCATAGTAAATCCTAATCTGGGAATTTCGGGGCATGCCAAGGTTTGGCGTTTCTCTGGTCCGCCAGAGGAGCGCCAAAGTTGGTGCCATACTTCAGCCATAACTGCCATAGTAAATCCTAATCTGGGAATTCGGGGCATGCCAAGGTTTGGCGTTTCTCTAGTGCCATAGCTTCTCTGGAACGCCAGAGGAGTGCCAAAGTTAGTGCCATACTTGAGCCATAACTGCCAGAGCAACGCCTAATTTGGGTATTTCAGAGATGCCAAAGTTTGGCGTTGCTCTGGTCTGCCAGAGGAGCGCCAAAGTTGGTGCCATACTTCAGCCATAACTGCCATAGTAAATCCTAATCTGGGAATTCAGGGCATGCTAAGGTTTGGCGTTTCTCTGGTCCGCCAGAGGAGCGCCAAAGTTGGTGCCATACTTCAGCCATAACTGCCAGAGCAACGCCTAATTTCGGTATTTGGGACGTGCCAAAGTTTGGCTTTTCTCTGGTCTGCCACAGGAGTGCCGAAGTAGTGCCATACTTGAGCCATAACTGCCAGAGCAACGCCTAATTTGAGTATTTGGACTGCCAAACTCTGGCACTTTTGTGGCGATTTTGGCCAAAGATGCCAGATGAGAGCCGAACTATCAGAAAATGAATCTAACTTTGGCACTTGTTTGGCGATTTTGGCCCAAAAATGCCAGATCTCAGCCGAACTACAAGGAAGTAAGCCTAACTCTGGCACATCTGTGGCAATTTTGGCCCAAAGGTGCCAGATGACTGCCGAACTATAGGAAAGTGAAGCCTAACTTTGGCACTTGTTTGGCGATTTTGGCCCAAAGATGCCAGATGTCAGCCGAACTACAAGCCACTAAGCCTAACTCTGGCACATCTGTGGCGATTTTGGCCCAAAGGTGCCAGATGACAGCCGAACTATCAAAAAGTGAAGCCTAACTTTGGCATTTGTTTGGCAATTTTGGCCCAAAAATGCCAAATATCAGCCGAACTACCGGGCAGTAAGCCTAACTCTGGCATTTGTTAGGCGATTTAGGCCCAAATATGCCAGATGACAGCCGAACTACCAGGCAGTGAAGCCTAAATTTGGCACTTGTTTGGCGAATTAGGGCCAAAATACCCAGACTCTTGCCAAGGAAGGTCAGGTTTGGCTCTACTTTGGCTTTTTCGGGCTTTTTAATGCCCTAAACTCCCAGACAAAAGCCAAATTTTGGCCCAGAACTCGGTGCTACCTGGGATATCACATACCTTGTGTTTGGTGAATAAACTACAAGGCAAGGGGATTAATAAATCAATTGATCACCACACTCTAGAAAGACTTTTGGTCACGATACAACGCAACTGGTTGAGTTTTTAACAAGTTCTTCGCTGAGATTCTCCGGAGTAGCCCGTGATGATGCTCTGTTTTCATTAGGGACTCTGGACTCAAGTGTTTCCTCGGCTTACCTTCCTCAGATGACGGAGCTTGATGTTAGAACTACACTTTCAGTTTTAAATCAACCAAGTCCCTCTGGTATAGATGGAATCAATGCAGAGACCTGCGGAGAAATTATGATTTTATAAAGCACGTGCTCCTTCATATGTTAAATGGTTTCATTTCTCCTTGAAAAATTCCGGATGATCTGAAGAGTTGCCTTAGTAAAGCCTTTATTCGAAGGTGGAGAGCGTAAAAACTTAACAATTACCGTTCAATTTCAATTTTACCTTGTATTGTGCAAATTTTGGAAAAGCATAATCTCTATACTATAACGTCGTACCTAGATAACTTTGATATTCTATAGTATAGGCAATATGGGTTCGTTAGTGGCCGGGGGACTCAACCACTTCTGGAAGATTTTGCTGATGAACTGCATCTTGCTTTTGAAAGGCAACAAGTCGCGTTTACACTTTTTATTGATGTGGCGAAGGCATTTGACACGGTCAGCCATAGCATTCTACTTAAAAATTGCATAAAATTGGATTCCGTGGCCCATTCTTTTCTCTACTTCAGAACTTTTGAGCGGCAGTTACATAAGTAGTTTCTATGAACAATAGCCGAAGCTCCAAAGCAAAATTTAAAAGCTGGAGTCCCCCAGGGATCTATTTTGTCACCTCTTCTTTTTCAACGGGTTTGTCAACGATATGTCCAACGCTGTCTCCACATGTAGACTATTCCAATACGGTGACGACACGGTGCTGCTCTCGCTCCATCTTGATCATGCTCCAGCAACGACGCTACTTCAAAAAGACACTTGCTGCTTACTTTACTGGTTTAAAGAAATTTTCTTGAGATAAATATATCAAAAACTAAACTTGTTTGCTTTCATAATCCCCTAAAACTTTTAACATTTGATCATTTACTTTACATGCATACGTCTGACTGTGCAGATGGAAACTGCTGCCCAGTGTCTTATGCAGATCAGGTTAAATATTTAGAAATTGAGTTTGTGGGAAAGGTGTCATGCTTACTCTATAATACAAGATCATTAATTCCTATATCAACCGAAAAGATGATAGCCCATGCGTTAGCGCGCAGTGTATTAAGTTATGGCATAACAAGTTTTGGGCATGGGTCTGTGATATGGTGCCAAGAAATTGATTCAATTTTGAAAGGAATGTTTAAGATTATTGTCTATGGTCCATCGCCACAAACTGGAAAGAAAAAAAGAACAACTTTAGGTTTGCCACTATTCATTGCTTTATTCGTTCGGACTGTTGTATTGAATTATTTTTGGAACGATGACTATAAAGAACCTCATATAGTGGCTAGATCACTTCGTCGGACCGAACGCCATAAAGTGCCTTCTATCACCACGAACTATGGAAAACGTGTTCGCAATTCCTGTGCCTTCAACCTTCAATGACCTGCCGGAAACCATATATGGTGTGGACTCTCTAAAAAAACTTAAACAAGTGCTCGAAGATTTCAATGAAACAACACAACTATGCGTGAGTGTGTGTGCGTGTGTGTTTTTTACATATTCATTTATTGCATCACACTGCAGTTATTGAACCTAAGTGTATGTCTTTTTCCATCATATCTCATTGCATTTGAGTGTAGATACTGAATGGTGAGCTTGATATATTATTATTATTATTATTATTATTCCTGTCTAATAAATTCCTGTCTAATAAATATTATTATTATTATTATTATTATTATTATTATTATTATTATTATTATTATTATTATTATTATTATTATTATTAGAGTGCTTGAACAAATAGCGCAGCTTCAAATTTTTAATCTCACTGATTTTCATTGTTGTTTTGAGCAGCAGTTATAATGTAGACATCCGCTCTATTTTAGTCTTTTCTTTAGATTGTTTTCATTTCTCATCCTCATTCGTTATAATTATTTGACGTGAGAGACGATACCAATACACTAATGAGATTTTTATATTCGCTTGATGGAGAAGTAGATTACATTTGTACTATTACAAAAAAAAAGTACATAAATATGGGACTTGCGCTATTTGAAAAACTCTAAACCCAGTGCCGCTGGCAGCTCAGAAAGCCCAGTCCTCCCATATCGGAGCACGTGCTTTTATAACGACACTTCGAAGATCCTCCTGGTTCCTAAAACTAATTAACATTTCTTTCGATTATTTATTTTTCTTGCAGTAGGGTGAAGACTTGGGCGAGTTGGTTTTGCATATATTGAGGAATTGAAAGAAACATGCTGAGCATAATCGAAAATCACTACATCAGTCAATTTTAGAACGACTTGAAGCTCGTGGGAAAGTCGGCGGCGCAGCAAAGATGCCGCTCGTGCAGCAGGCGCAGAAGCTAGCAGTGGCGTTGCGCAATGATAATCTAATCATCCGCGTTCTGCCACTGCTAGCTTTGCGCCTGCTGCACGAGTGGTAACTTTGGTGCACCCCTGAGTTTTCCACGAGCTTCAAGTCGTTCTAAAATTGACTGATATAGTAATTTTCGATTATACTCAGCATGTTTTTAATTGAAACCATGATTATTTTTACTAAAGAAAAAGTTAATTCAGAAAGCTTAGTTAATTATTCGGCTTATCATAAAGATTAGCCACCCATATAATGTCCCCCTGGACGTATAACTCACCTGCACAAACCATATTAGTCCATGTTTTACGAATGTTTTGTAATGAATATGTTCGAATCAAACTGGAACAACCGGTATATGGAATTGTATGCATTAGGAATTTGCATCGTAAACACGATCAAGACAAGAAAGTTTTTCTGCCTAAATAGCAATATTCAGTCTACAAAATATTTGAAGTTCAGAGTTGGAAACCCTATCGTACCAATCCAGCCTCTTCGCTCCAACGCTTAGAGCAGACACAATATCTTGAAAGCCTCGAATTATCTTAACTATACAATTCCAATTTTTTTTATTATCAGGTTTTGCATAAATATTGCTGCTAGCCAGTAAACAAACCACTAAAGAAACCGTAACAAAATGGTTTACGCGATTTTTTTCGCCACATGAAAGAATGTTTTTGGAAAGAGAAGCAAGCATAGTTTGAACCTCTCGCTAATATGAAAAGGCAGATACAAGTGAAGGGAACAAAAGATAAGTAATGGGCAGAGCCAGCGTTCCGCCCAGGAAAAGCATTTTGGTTTGTGCTCGGGCAGATTCTATCTACTTAAGCTTCCTCGTCGTCGACACCTCGCTTGCCCGGAAGTGAAGCGAAAAGAATGGCGATGTTGACTTGGCCCGTGCTTCAGCTTCCAACCCAAACAGACGGCCATCTGTTGCCGAGGCATCCAACGACGACGTTCGGCACGAGGCATACTTTGCCACCAACCTAATAAATCGATGGGAGGGCGAACGGAATGCTTCCGAGGTGCAGGGGGTCGATCTCGGCCACCGAAGATTGTTCTGGCTGACGAGAACGTAGAATACCCACACTTATTTTTTCCTGGGATAATACGATGAAATGCCTCGGGCCCGTGTGCGTCTTTTCATCTAAAAACGATGGCATCCGTTCTGGATAGAAAGGGCTTTCTTGTGATCATATTCTTGACCCCGTGGACGTAGCGATGCATTTGCGAACTTTTCCCGAAGTGATAAAATAGGGAAACTTGGCTGAATCCGCAATATTCTGTTTTCTGCCCACGCTCTTTCTCCTTGGCCAACCTGATTGTTTCTAGGGCATAATAAACAAACCTGTAAGAATAATAACAAATAACATGGAAAGATAACAAAGAGGATGATAAAGGGGTATGATATTTCTACCGGACATATCTATACAAACAGCAGAAAAATTGATAGAATCACGATAATGAAGTCGCTAGTGTTTAACGAACTGTACTAATCGCTCTCGCGCATTTCTCGTCGTGGTGCTTTTTTCACCAAGAGCTTGTTTCTGCTTTCTTTCTCTCAAATGTACTAGTATAATTAGCGAATCAATTCAACGTTCTATCCAAAAAAGCAATTTATTTTTGTTGCGTTCATTGCAATTTTCTCTTAGTCTTTTTTAGCATAAAATGCGGACATTCATGGGATCATTCTAATGACTTTGAGTAAATAAGAAATGACGCGCGGTAAAGTAAAATACATACAAAGTGCTTGTGTGACCACAAAGGCACTAACGAAAACAGGCAGGGCCGCATAACCGTACAAGGAAACAAGGCAAATCCTGGCTACGTGCCTGTTCTCTGGTATACTTTTACGTCACGCTAGTTACTCCAACCACTAGTCATTCCAACCAAAGTTCGGCGTACTGAGGTCCACGCGCGCTCTCGTCTTCTCGTCTTCCTCGGTTTCTAGTCGCATAAGCGACAAACAACTTGAATATGCATGTTAGCGTACATTTATAACTACAAGCCTCTATATACAGTTTTAAATCTGCGATCAGAAAGAAATTTAAAAAAAATTATGAAAATACAGGTTTGCCGATTAGAAAAAAGCTCCGGTTGAGCCTAACCAATTTTGATGCTTGAGATAAAGTAGTTATGGAAGAAGGTTACTGCGGCAACAATGACTTGTCCAGTCCACGTCGCTGAAGTTAACGTCAGTGGGACACACCAATAAAGACATATCTTGGGTCTTTTTTTATCAATTATGTTATGCGTTTGTTCTTTTATAAATGTAAGCGTAAATAGAAGAACGTCAATGACCAGGTGCAACATAAATTTAGAACTACAAAGAAATACAAGAAAAAAAGAATAGAACGTAAGCACGAATGACGCCAAGTAAACGAAGAAGCCTGGCGTTTAAGACGACGAATAAATGGTAATAGATAATTTTTTTGAATAATTTGAACTGTTTAACTAATAATGCATTTGCTAAGGTCCAGGTTTATTTTTTCGTACGAAACGTTTATTGGAGCATAAAATCAAAAGCCTAAATTTTCTAAGCCGTACAGCATACCCTTTGATCAGAAACCGATATCTGGCGCAAATAACAATCAAATCAGAAAGCTATGCAGAGCACAAGTTCGTCTGCTTCTTGTTCAGAGGTTTCGGTAACGTCAGAATGCCGAGCTTTGATTGGCTCTGATTGAAGGAAAGTGGGTAGACTTTGCGGCAGCTAGCATTGAGCTCTACCCACTATATTCGTCCAACCAGAACCAATCAAAGCTCGGCATTCTGACGTCATTGCGAGCCCTGCGCAAGCAGCAGAGGTGCTTGCGTTCCGTATAGTCGCTGACAGCTTAAAGGGACACTGCAGTGAAACAACACTTTTTTAAAGAAACACGCATATTAAAATTACCACAAAACATGACGTTTTGTTCAGCAATATTTACGCCGGTAGATGCAATTTAGGTGTAGAAGGAGGAGGTCGTAGCCCGCTAAGCCCCGCCCCGTTCTTACAAGGTGCTAACATCACTTATTAGCTGGAGAGATAATTGACGTGTGCAAGGTTGGTTGTAAACTTTGTATCTCCATGCCGTAATAGTATTTTAATCAACTATTTTTTATGTTTGAAAAACAAATAATCCTGATAGAGTCGTTATTGTTTTAAAATATATCCCGAGATTGCCTTTCCGTTTCGGTTTCAAACGATATTTCAAACATGGTTGTCGCCGTTTAAGGTGAGCTCAACGAGCGTGTCTCGTTAACCTCGTTTATTTTTATGAGTGCGAGTCGTCCTGCGTTCACAGAGGTGTTTAGAGGAAGATCTCAACCGACCTAGTTTGCAGCAAACAACTGTCGCAAATACGCGCCTTCAGAATTGCGCGTGCATAGACGTAGACTTCGGGAGACATCGGGGCTCGTGCGCCTGATTAGGTGCGGTAAGGCAGAGCCCCCTCTAGTTTTTGGCCCGGGCTATGATCCTTACCGAGACGCTCTTTACGTGCCATGTAACGAGTTTCTAGCAGTGGCATGTAAACAAAATAACGCCCACGTTGCCTGTATTGACAAAATACATGCGAAATGAAATCCTAGCGTGCTTTCGCAGTTCAATCACCAGTTCTGTCGACAAGGTACGCGCAGCACCCCCTCGGAAATGGAAAGTCTACGCCGCTGGCTGTGCGAGTGCTTGGTGTCATAGCGGAACTGGCCTACACTCTTAGAAAAAGGGTATCGATAGTCCTTCCTAAAGGGAGGAACGGTCTTGTAACCTATGTTCCTCTAGAAAGGGAGAAACTTTCGTCCCTGAAGCAGGCGAACAAAGTTCCTCCGTCGCCTGCATCTCATTATGGCGGCCCCGAATCGAGCAAATCGAGCTCAACAAGGCTTAACGAGGACGCTACGTCTCTTGTACGGGACGAGAGGAGCAGCAAATAAAAGCGTAACACGAGCTTTCCGCGAACAGTGTTTATTTCCGAAGCCAGCTTCCCCCGCAGGTAAAGAAACTTGCGTTTCAAAAGCAGTTACTCAGTCTTCTCGTCGTCAGCACTGCGATGTTAAACAGAGACAACCGATACCCAGTTACTTCGCGCACTTTACGTCTTACCTTTGCTATTCCTCGAGTCACAATTCCTTCGTCAACCGCACATCACGGAGGAATGGTAAACCAATTCGCGAAACCACAAGCCGCTCTCAAAAGAACAAACTCGAAGCCGCTGTTGCACGGTGACCAGAAATTATCGCGTAGCGTGAAAGAAGGTTAAATCGCTTGCCACCAGATGGCAGGATCAAGCAGAGTAATTGCAAGTAGCTAGGCTAGGTGGTGCTAGGTACCACCCAATTCGTGCTCTATGAAAAATATTTTCCTTTGCTCCCGCCACCATTGCGCTTCGGGAACCTGCTCATTATACACACATGGATACGCATTACGCATACTACAGGCATCAGCTGAACATACATTGAGCGCATACACATACACGGCACATACAAACATCAATACAACAGCACACTGAGCCCGATCACTACTTCCGAGCTCTGCGTTTCCGTCTTTTATACTGGTCGTTTTGAACGTACGGAATTTCTCGGTGACCGCCTAAGCAATAAAAAATATTCCCAGCATGTTGATTTTTTTCCAGCGATGTCGATACCTCTGAGAGTATTTTGAACGGCTCTGGGGATGAATCTCTTAGTAAAAAGTAAACGCTCGATCATGCCGTAATTATTTGAAAGCCAATAAATCAAGCCGCTCCAATGCGGTTCCAAGCCATGTGTTTGCTTCCCCGCACGGCACGTCGTAGCCAGTATTTTTATTGTAGTGTTTGTTTTTCTATTTGTGCTGTTCGCGCACGGCTGCAATTGTCGTCTTGAATTAATGCTCTGTAGAGCGGATATTCACTCAGCTGGAAGTGATGCTTCACGGGCAGAGAAATCGCTTTTCGATCAACTTGAATGCAGTCAAAGCCGCGACTTGCGGCAGGTGTTAAGTGTATGGAGCTACGCCGTGGCGAGCTCGAAAACTTCTAGCGCTCATCCCAGCGCGCCACTTGGAGGGCAGTTTCTCCAGGAACCGTAGTAATATTTAAACAACAAAATAAAGGATAGCTTCTTTTTTTTGTCGATTTTATTTTTATCTTTCCTTAATGCTAAAATTCCAAACTGTAAATATACGTACTTTCCGTCATATATTTCATACGGTTCAGTCCTTTCCCCAGAGCGCAATCGCTCTCGGGGAGAAGACAACCGACAGTCACATTGGCCACTGTACGATAGGAGCTACGGTTCATACCAGCGTTCCAACATGACTATCCGCACGTCGATCGATTGCACCTAATCCCTCAAGTGGTCTTAAATTCTTGAATGTAAAGCTGAATGTCAACCTGCGACACCCCGCCCCCTCCGATCACGGCCCGACCAGCGGCATCAGTGCCCGACAGTTTACGTCATCTCATCTTGCTGTTACACCACTGATACGCGAACACATGGTCACATCGGCGATAATTCCAGTCTTCTGTTCACAACGCACAAGACTGACATCGCGATGTTGCTGCTATGTTGCTGACGCGCAGAAATACAGAACCACGTTGATTGCCGGTTGGCACTCGGCATCGGAAAACAGAACCGAGTTCTGCACAGAAGGCACCCAGGCACACGGCAGCAAAACCTGCCAGTCTTGGACGCAGTTTCCGCGATTTCCATAACGTCGTCAACGTCGACGCATCCACTGTGGACACATCGATCCGCGTGGTCCGCATGGTTCCGCGTGGGTTCCGCAATCCGGAGACGGCCATCTTACCCAGTGTACGTAGCGCTGCTGGCACTGCTCCGGAACTTCGCTGTATTTAGCGGCTTCGTTTGCTCGTTTGATAAACTTAGTGGTAAAAACGTCAATGCAACGGAAATGTTCTGCACGTTTAGACTGGGAGACGGAATTACAGGCGGCCTTCGCTGCCGCTGAAGCTCAATTAACTCAACAACATTTATTAAACAACGTGCGCAACGTGCTCAAAAAACGAAACCGAAAGAAGATGAGTCGGGAGGGCGAAAGCTTTCTCCCGTCTGCCTAGCGGAGAAAAACGTCTCGTTCCTCCCTTCTTTTCGTGTCCGGTTGGGGGCGCGTCAGTAGAAGGGAGGAAAATGTGCCGTTGCTACCGTAAGCCTATCGTCCCACGTCAACTATGTGGCTCGATCTGGCTCGATTTATTCGTTCGCGCGTGTTGAGTCCGAATAAAAATGTTGGTTTCCGTAAAAGCGTCCCCTCAGCTCTTTGAATTGTGCAACCATGATTTCTACCATGGTTTCAATTCCGAGAAGCACAGGTTAGAATTTGTGAGACATTCTGACTGGAGGCAATCGGGCGTTCTGCTCGCATCAAGTTAGTCCAGGTATGTTCTCGTTATTTCGCTTGGAAAGGCAAGTAGTTCTCGAGTTTTGCAGTGCACCTGGCCTAACAAAGCGAATATTTTTTACGTCGCGTTTTAATTCTGCGTCATGACGCTCACTCACCTTGCTCGTGGATGCCACGTAAACAAAATAACAAGAACAGTAAAGCTAGAAGGACTGCATATTTTTTTTTTAGTTCTCTCGGTTGCTTATTAGGGCACATCGATTGACCCTGAGATACGTTTGTGCTGGACAGCAGCTCGATGGAACGCTAGAACCTCTCATGGTCGCGTCTTGCCAGCATTGCAGAAGTTTTAGACGGGGGCGGAATAGCAGACGGACGAAGGCGAAAACGGACGCCGACGCCCAGCTTTCGTGTCCGAGTCCCACGGGCATTACAGACGACGATAGATGACGGAGAAATAGCAGACGATGCCGGAGGCTGCCGCTCGTCTGCTTGCACGACTAGCAAGCAGGCAGAGTCAGACGCCAGACTAGACGCAGCGGCTGTCGCGAAAGGGAGACGCTAGGCTTGTTAGCGTGTACGGTCGAGCAGCCAAGTCAGTCTAGTAGTAATGGGCGGGGCCACTGATTTGTGGGCGGGACTTAGAGCAGGCCATGTCGCTGTTACGTCATGACCCCATCCTTAGCGCTTTCACGTTAAAATAAAATACTTTCGTAACAAAGTAATTAATTAGCGGCCATCTGGTCTATATCCCGTTTATTTTTTCTAGCCTGGTATAATGGCTCTTTGTTTAGCTACGTTATACTACGAGCACCTTTACAAAAATCATTATGCGCTTTATAAAACCACGTGCCTGGTGATACAAAGTAACCTTGACACTATCCGTTTATTTAGTTTACATTTTCGAAAAATATAAATATTGTGAGGAAAAGAAAACGAAAAGTGGATGATGACACGCCAGTGTGCAAGGCAGAGATTTCGACTGGAAAACTAGGGCAACGCCCTTTGACATAATCCTTCATATTGCATTGTCAAAATGTCAATAAACAACGTCACAATATAAGAAAAAATACTTAGTCACAATTGGTAGGGACGATCACATATGTACAATTGATATCTCGAGCAGAACAATCATTACTTCAGTAACTCTTTCGTTTTAATTTATTAAAATAATTTCGAAAATAGTTGATTAAATTGACTTTTAATAATCTCAATATAAAAATTTAAAAAGAACAATATAAATGGTATGTGGGCTGCATGTATCATGTGTTGTAACTTCATATGAATGAAGGCAAGGCGTTAATATGTACCCATGCTAAATTGTCCAAAAGATGTGTGGATTGTGATCTGAACGAAAGTAGCAGTTAAGGTACCATACAAATACTGAATCGTTATATAAGAACAAGGGAGGTAAGATCTTCCTCAAAAGTGACGTTCCATCTTATTTCACAATTAACCCCCAGAGTAAAATAAAAATAAAAGCAAATTCTTCGCTAATGGGAAGTTCAGAACGCTAGGTAAGCAAAGCGTTCGAGTACAATATTGCCGCCCGCAGGGCCGAGAAAGCAACGCTCGGTCACGGACTTCCAGAAGATTCGCGTTCATTCTCGCACTCGGACGTAACTTTCCCCCTGCTTTCTTGTTCTCGAAAGTGCCAGTTCATCCTCGCCCCGAGCGCGCGACGCTGGAACCTTCTTTGCCGAACTTTCGAGATAGTGACGCACTGTAGATAAGCCGCTGCCCGCGGCCTTGTCGAGTCAGTCTCGCTCTCGCTCTCTGTTACGCCGCCGAATCGCCGCCCGCTTTTCCGCTGCCTCGATGCTCTTTCTTTACTTATTTATTTTGGCACAAGTTCGCCGATTAAACTTTTATTTTCAGTTCACCAGTTCACTGTTCGTCTTCTCTTCACCTTCATTCGTGACAATATAAAGTTAAACAATAATTAGATATCCTATCCTAACTACATAAAGATGTATCAAACCAACAATGTGATATAAATTTGCTCACGCCTCAAGCTACACACATACCTTTTACTACAGACAAACATCGAAGCAAATTGCAATGTTTTAGTCCGCTGTGCTTAGTTATTTTATGATTACTCCATTTAACTACGGGGTTATGGGGACCATTTCTTCCGCTCTCCAAGTCCAGAACACAAGAACAATAATAGTTTATGTTGTAAGATTAATCGGCTGACTGTAGGTGACATGATCTGTTTGGTTTACTTTCTGATGCCTATCTAGTCAAGATTACATTTCCCATGAACCATCGGCAGGTTTCTGGCAGCACTCATGCAAACCGTCTCTAACAAAATGATCCTGCCTCACAATGTGACAGCACCAAAGTTCGTTCAAGAGATGCACGACTTAGCAGTCTTACGCGTTTAAGACGCGCTCTTTAACTCGAACGGCGCACAAAGTCCTAATAAACGCGAAAAGAGCCCCCCAAACACTAACGGCAAACATCATGCGACGAGGATAGTATATCCCTTTTGTCACGTCACCAACCTCTGTGGGCACTTGATGATGATGTCTGTAATCGATACTCAATCCCAGCTGCTTCAAAACTACGTGTTCCTCAGTTTATGAGAACACGCCACGCCAACCGCGCATCAGCAAACAGGAAAGTACGCATTGAGATTGACATCCCGATATCAGGGCACGTGGTGAAGGAGCTGCAGCCGTAGAAGAATAACGGAATAAATTATATTTTCCGACCTAGCAAAATAAATAGTGCGCCGAGTTTTTTATTTTTTTTAGATAACTTCTGTTGACAATATACAGGGAGCGTACGACACCTCAAGAGTGGCGCGCTGATCCAGCAATATGCACGCCAAATGACTCTGTTGGGAGCCGCACCGCGGCGCCACTGTCCTTATCGCACGTTTCCCATTATCACTCCGCAGTCATTTAGACTGCGGCGTTACTCATTGTGAAGGTCGAAGAAGCAATCAGCTAGCGCATGAAGAAATACGTCCTACCGTTTTTACTTTGTCAGTGTCAGGGCTTATTATCTTCATGCAGTGCCTGATTCCTTGTTTGGCCATCACAATGTAACGCCGCAGTTCTATTGGCTGTGGAATGATAATGGCAGCGTGCGACAAGACAGTGGTGCCGCAGTGCGTCTCTTAGCAGAGTCATTTGGCGTGCACATCAGTTGGATCTGCGCGCAGTTTCAGGTGTCGCATGCTACCTTTAAGCTGTAACCCCCCCCCCCTTTGTTCAACCCTTTTCCACGCCAGCGTTCACAAAAATCGCTATTATTTCTTGATTTGCCGAAAGAGTTAAAACAATGGGACCAAAACTTGGCGATCCTGACCTAGTTTGAACCAATGCGTCTCCAAATATATTGTAGGTACGCATGCCTTCGATGTACGAAGATAACGATTTGTCTTAACCTGATTTGCTCTGGAAACGATGGTCTTCAACGCAGGCTGTATCTACACCTTTCCTTCTTTCTGTTCCGCCGACTACACAATCAGAGGTGCTTTCATTGAACCACAAGGTTGTGCCACCGGACTATATCATCACGCATAACATCTGTAGCCATACTTCAGCTCCCGCTGCTACACTCTAAACGGGTTCTTTGTTTACTTGCTTGCAAAACACGAGACAACGAAGAAAACGAATCACGGCGAGCAATACCAGGATCCCTACGAATGAAGGAAAGCGCGAAATACGATTAATGGGAGAGCGACCATAACGTCTCAGAGGCTCATTGTCATAGCATACATCGCATCTTTTTAATAACTATTCCTATTATGAGGAAAGTCATTCGCTGGGATTCATATATTTTTCACCCTGATTCACTGCTACCGTGTTCCATAAAAAAGTAAACTCGCATCTCCATTTTCTTCTTTTTTTAACGTGTACGGCAGTTTATTTTTTACGTTCGCTATTTTTTAGTTTGAAGGATTACACGAATCGAGAGATTCGATGAGACATGAAAAATATAAGTTACTTGGAAGAATACTGCCACGTTCAAGCACTGATTAGCAGCCTGTTTCACGTAGAAGGTAGGTTTTGCCTTGAAGTCTTAAGCGTGCTTAAAATTTATTTACTTGACTTTTTTTTTCAATTGTGCCCGTGACGTCGACGTAATGTGACAAAGACAGGATGTACTTGGCGGAATTTGAAGATATAAAATAAATTTTAAGGAATACCAAAAAGAAGGCGCCAATTAGCAGCCTAGTTTCTCGAAAAAAATAGGTTTCACCTGTCGTTATAAATTGCCGGTTTAATATTTCTTGCTTCACTCCCCCGTGTGCAATCTCACCTTCGGGGACTAATGAAGGTAAGATGACGTCAGGATTTGCTCTTAATTTTTCGGACGTCATTACGGTATTTACGCATCCGAATGAAATAAAAATGTGAATCCTCCAAATATAAGCCTATGTCACACAAGCAGTAGGATGGCCTTGTCTCTTGTTACCTAACGTTTCGTTCTTTTTTTTTGTTTTTTTTTAGTATAGGTTTGTAAAGTTTGTAGTCACTGTGAATTTAAGAAACGCAGGGTGCGGCTTATTAACTTTCTCCTTCTTGCTTCTTGATTCGCTCTTCGGCGTTCTAATTGGCTAATGCTGCAATTTCATTGGTTGAGGAGTGATAATGAGATGCTTAGGGGTCACCATGCTCTGCGTTCCCTAAGTCATTAGTGGGTATAGCAGGCTCGCTGCCCGCTTGACCGTGGGGTGAGGACTGCTTGCACGCCGCTCGCGCGTTCCAGATCATATTGCCGGCCACCGTACGCCGCATGTAGTTTAAAACAAATATACATGTATGCAAAAAAAAACGAAAAAAAAACACGTATCTCGATTTAAAAAAAAAAAAGTGAAATGCACCCCAAAAGCGATTTCCCATGACGCTACACTTTTTTTTTATAAAATGGAAGCATAATGTAAAAAGACATTTCTTTTCTAGCGAAGCAGTGAGCGTGACCACTGCAAAAGAAGAGAAACAGATATTGCCTCAGGATGTTATAGTAGGAGTTGTACGATGCTCTTGAGTGGGCAGAATGGTCGTCTTTCGCGCAACGCTGAGCTCGACATCGCGTACATATGTAAACGGACTTCGCGAAGGGGTTTTATGTTCAGTCACCGTTTCTTCCTCAACGCATGAAAGCTCCCTGACTGCGCCATGACAACAGAGAAAGTGTACCTCACTCCACAAGAATATATATGGTAGACCGTTACTCCGCGATTTATGGAAGCCACGCGCGCTCCCTTGAAGATCAGACAAGTCCCGGGTGAGGAAAATGGATGGCAGCGCCTTGAACAGAGTGTTTCTTGAGAACTTCCGCCTCTGAGGGGACTTTATATGCGCATTGAAAATAAAAGCAGAACATACAACATGAACGGGGGCTGAATAAATAAATTAATACACTCATGTCACTGAAAGGGTTGACTTTCAGGGATCTTCTTTTTCAACGGGTAGAAATCTTTCGCGATAGCAATAGCCACATATTTGCGAACGTAAAGAAAACCAGATGTGTTTTTAAGGACAGGCCCGTTCACATGCAGCATAGCACTGAAACAGCACAGTCAAAGTTTCATCAAGACTAGTGCAAGCGCTAACTCGGCAATAAGTTAGCGCTGTATTTGGATTGTAAACTAGAAAAGGCCTGGTCACACGCAACGCATTAGCTGATACAGCGATAGCAAAGCACGAAGTCAGCGCCGTGGCTACAGCGCTGGGTGAGCACTGCCCTTATGTGTGAACACTCCATGAAGCGACGTAAAACGAAGGTTACGTCTCAGCGGAGGCATTCGATGGACATAATTTTGAAGTACAGCTGCACTGTTTGTTAACACAATTTACCGACGTTTGACAAGTTCCATCCCCAATTAAGAAAACGAATTTTTCTTCCATATCTGTCCTGTTTCGTACAACTAACGGCGACTCAGTTACAGAATCATTGCTGATGGCAAGACGACTGCAAGGAACTTGGGATGACTAATAATTCATAATATTGTCACGAATAAAAAAGATAAACTTGAATAATAAAACTTAAAATTAACTTTAATGCGGCGAACTATAGCGCCGAGAAACAAAAAGTAACAAAGACCGTCATATACACACCTTGACAGCGACGGCAGGGCGACTGGCTCAAGCAGCCATACGAAGCTCCTCTTGTAATCGCGGGGGAATTTAGAAGTTTCCGAGCTAAAACAGACAACAAGATTCTCGAGTCATCTGGAACATTCCTGTCATGCAAACAAAAGAGAGATCAAAAAGACGAGCGCTGGCGGGGATCAAGCCTCAGCCAGTGGCGTGAGAGTCTAGAACGCTGCTGACTCAGCTATTCGCACGCAACAATATTTCCAACCGCAGTTTCCCTCCGTCGTCCTTGTCCAAACGTCGACGTCTGTGTTCAAATGTTCAAATATAAACAACGTGACGGGTATGAAGGTATTCTATGTCGCGCACAGTGGTGCAACGTCACACGTCTCACCGTGTATTATGGATGCATATTTTTACAGCGAAGCTGTATATGGATCCTTGGTCGGATTTCTTCGTGTCCGTCGACAGACCAGTAGTGGACAGAAAGCCATACCACGAATTTTGAAGCGAAAAAACAAAGTTACGCGGCCCTAAGCAATCGAACCTGGGACCTCTGCGTGCGAGTCGGGTGCGTTACTGCTCGGCCACGCACATGGCAAAGCGCAGAGAGTATAAGACTTGCTCCGCTTTGTGCAGAATAAACATACAAGAAAAAAAATTTGGGGCTTTAATTCACGCTGTGTTGGTGGTTGACCAGCGAAGCTGTGGTATCACCGGCAACGATTACCCACCGCACTATACCAAATGACTGACGAAAGAAAAATAAATGCACTGTACCAAAACGTTTCCAAATCAGCCAACCACCGCTAATGGGTCATGCATTAATCGAACGTTAGCTGAGAATCTCTCTACAGTGAGAACGAAAGACCTGCACCATGTACAGTGCTAATCACACTTGTCTATAACGCGCGAGCGTGCGGCTTTCTCCGGGAGCGCTAGACTGGTGGCATTCGCGGAAACTAAGCTAGTCACGTGGCGCAACATGGAACGGCCCGCTCGAGGGGTGTCCGGCCCACTCTATCAGCTGGCGGTGAACGCGGAAGGCTGCTCGCACGCTTTTTGCAAACATCATTGCTCGAACAATAAACAAACTAAAGCATGAAGGCGTATCAACGATGCCGTCACCAAAAAACAAAAATATATCATAAAGCACTTTACTTTTATCGCTTATCAAGCTGATAGAGTGGGCAGGACACCCTCGGGCGGGCCGTTCCATGTTGCGCCACGTGACCAGCTTAGTTTCCGCGAATGCCACCAGTCTAGCGCTCCCCGGAGAAAGCCGCACGCTCGCGCGTTATAGACAAGTGTGATTAGCACTGTACCACAGTAATCACAAAGCCGTTATCAATGTCGTCTCAAAATAAAAGTTTTTGTACAGTGCATTTACTTTCCTTTCGTCACCCATTTGGTAAAGTGCAACGGGAGGTCGCTGCAGGTGATACCACGCAGCTTCGCTGGCCAACCACCTTCACAGCGTGGATTGGAGCCCCAACTTTTTTTAGTTCGTTCTTTCTAAACAACACAGGGGTTTGCAAATGCTGCGCTACGGCCAAAAGTTCGTTATCTTTGCACTTTTTAAGCACTTTTTTCTGTTTGCCTTTTGTCGACTTATCACTCACCAGTCCTTGTTTTCCTAGGCGCCTTTTGTGACAGCATTGATAGTCAAGTATAAAGAAGCACAACTTCCGAGCCCTTGTATCTCGTGTCCGCGTTGACATGCGCGTGGTCTTGGTCATTAACGGCCCGACGTACCAACAAAGAATGCCGGCTAACCAACGTGAGCCCACCTCACATATTCAGGAAGAAAACGCTGTTCGTGTTTTAAGGTTTCGCGGCTTTGCTATAGACGTGTATTGAGCGGATCGGGTCTTATACATGCTCACACCAACGTCAGACGGATGAAGAACGACGCGTCTCTACATCTTGGAACAAAAATCAGTGCATTCAGATGGTTACAGAAGCCGGGAGACTGCGGTTAATGCGTCACACCTAAACAAAGTAAAGAAACCTTGAAGGAAGTTGTGTACAAAACATTAAAACAAATAACGAAGCTCGAGTGGTCGCTGGAAAACACAAATTTGACAACGCAGGTATTGATCTGCGAACAAAAACACAGAGTAGGTTGGCACAGATGACTTGGAACAAGAAAGAATAAAACACATAAAGACGGACACACACAGCCAGGACAGTTTGAAACAACTGTCCTGTTTGTGTGTGTCCGTCCGTATGTGTTTTATTCTTTCGTGTTTCAAGTCAGGTATTGATGCACATCAAACTATGTTTCGTTCTGGTCAGACCTCGACACAGATCTCCAGAAATAACGTTGGTCTACAGCATTGCACTATATTTAAAGTAAAGGTATGGCTGCTGTTTCTTTTTTCTTTTTTTTAACAATGCAGACATGTTCCTGAAACTAAACTGCTACAACAAAATTGTTGGGATGTTTTTTTGTTTTTATTATCTTCGCAAAAGAGCAAATTTGTGCAAGACTCGTGGCGCTGCAAGAGGTTAGATTAACTGTACAACGCGTTCGGCGCTGCTACAATCGCGTTTCTAGTCGTAATTTCTGCGAGTGTGCCGAATTCGGAGCGCGCCACAATAAATAGGTTTCATTTATGCATCATTGGAAAACTGGGGACATTGTGTTATTGCTTCGCGCAGCCGAAATGCAGTTTGCATTATTAAGTTCGCAGAAAAGCTCAAGTTGAAGTTGCTTCGATAGCAGGATTAAAGAGTTTCCACGGGCGAAGTGATGTAAAGATCACGGAAACCATCACAGAGTATATAACTTATATGCAGGCTGAGACAAACACGATGCGGTTTAATAACTATTTTAGAAATTAATGTGAACCTTAAAAAACACTTATAAAAGTTAGTAATCTCGAAGAGCACGCAGAACCTAAATTATGCGAAGGGACAACCGAAAGCGGTGGAATGAAGTTTGTAAAATATTACGATAGGCATTTCCATATTTGTCATTATCCGCTTCCTGAATCATTATTAAAGAACGATCGAACCATGCAAAATTATATAGCAATTAGCGATTCACCGGTTAATTCTATCAGCATCTTCTCAGGGGAAATAAAAAAAATTAAAAATGGTACAGAATTTTTTTGATTTATATATGGAATTAAATGAATGTCTTTATTCTCGTTGGCATGAATGGCGGATTTAATGGCATGGCATCTCTTACTAGCTGCATACATCCGGGAGTGCCTAGTACGCCTCCCAATTGATCTTTCTTGTACTGTAGATAGTACGTTCAGTCACTTCAGTATGTCCATGATCGAGGTTTAGCTTGTTGCTAATTCACGCGAAGAAGACATAAAAATCAAGGGATATTCGTGAGAAAAAAACAACAACATGGGTGGGAGTGAGCTGTTTAAGGTTGAACATAGTAAATTTACCCGTAACTACGGCTTTACAACAGTACGAAACAAACACATAGAACACTTCCAATGCCTGGCTGACAAACGTGCAGAAACATTGAGAGAGAAGTAACGACAACACTGGGGAGATATCGTTACCATATACACTCATTTCATGATAGCAAACTCTGGCCGACATAAAAGTCGTCTAGCGGAAGCGAACCGACAACAAGCCGTTTTTCGTGTACTTAGTACCAGAGACAGTTCCTGTTTCGAGGTAGTTCTGCTTAGTTACGCTCCACCACGGCCTGGCTTCTATTTTATGGTGACGGTTAAGGCCGTGCATTTAGGTTAGCAACTGCGTTCTGTCCAATCCCGGTTACGAAACACCTTTGCCAAGTACGGAAGCTTCAGCATAATCACCAAAAGTAATATTGTAGCAACGAACTCCCTGAGGGACCGCACGCGCATCCTTGACCCTACTCTTAGATTAATTATGTTTCGTGAAGTCATCCTTCCTTCGGAGCATTTATGTCGTATATGAAGGCTAATAAATCAAAGCGCTTATAATATACTACATAACGTTGTGCGAAAGAACTAAAGCAAGGAGTCACTAACTGTATGTAGCCACCTATCGACGCTACATTTTTTCTTGGTCTTTCCAGTATAGCGTAGTGTGACTATATTTTAAACTTTTGAGCTACTTCTGTTCTCGTGCAGAGTATATTTGGATTGAAATAAAGCCTTATATATTAACCGTCGATATATTATTCTTCGAGACTAACATTGGAGATCGTTGGAGACTGCTTATTTACTGCTACAAATCTTGCATTTACAAACCATACAGCGAGATTATAAATGTTAACTTCGAATGCAATTAAATTTCAACATACATGGATCGATAAAAGATAAGCTGCAAATATTGACATCAGTTTATATTCATCTGATCTTACATGATATTTAACATATATTACGACGTTTTCACAATATAAACCTTAGTACTTTCGTCAGGTATTAACGGGCACGAATGAAACGCAAACGGGGGAGCGCTTCGCCTTTGGTACATGTTTCGCTATAAGAGGAGCCTCCCACACGGAGTAATAAAAACAGCGGCGTGGTGACGGGGGTCATTGGAGTGGGCGATTAGGCGCACAAATTCGCAGCCTCCTTTCCCCTCAGCAGTTATATCAACTCCCATGATTTCCAGGTAGTGTAGCATGTATCGAAGTCCATGCACTTTGCCGTTGGCGTTTTATTCGGACTCGACAGAACACGTAGTATGTATTTTTATTGACTGGCTCTCATTCGTTCTTCTTGCCAGGGAGATGCTTTAAATGTACTGTGTATCGCAAAACATAGTTGGCCCTGTTTCTTTCTTTTTTTTCTTCATCTATTTAACTTTTTTCCCTTTCAGATACATTAGGCTTCCTAACGAAAATTCAATCGGAAGAACAAAACTGCGAATATAAAAATGTAAGAAACAAAAATGGCAAATGCGAGCGATGGTTGTCGCATTTAAAGCAACAACGCGCACGTTCGAGCTTAGTTTGCTTATCCTGTGGTGAAAATTGAACCTGACAGTTTTGCACCTCGTGCTCTTCTCGACTCCTTTTCTTCTTCCTTCTAGCTGAGCGCACAATCTGCAACTGTTTTATTTTAACAGAATCGAATACTCATTTCATATCTGTCATGCATTCACCGTTCTTTCGATATTTATATGTATCTTCTAAGTTATAAGTCAGGCAAAGCTTGACCAGCTCCCCTACGCACTCATTATCTAGTCTCTTGATTTCGAAAAGCCAGGGTAGTACGTGTGATGAATGAATAAGAACGGTAAAACGCATAAAACACAACTGGCGTGAAATAAAATGCCTAACACTGGCTTGGCAGGACAACCACAGAGGCTGAGGTCTTTATAGTTTTAGAATAAAAACGTTTTCAACACTATAGTACCTAACATCTTGTAACTTTCCTTCCTTTTAATTCTAAAAAAGTGACGTGGTCACATCTCTAATAGATGCGTTATATTAGTTTTACAGGGTGCATAGCTGTAGCAAACTCCAACATGCTACTTCCCTGGCAAAGTGAAGTGCGGCCCTGATAATCAACAGAATTAGGCAAAACAGAAGGGTATTTGGCACTAAGATGACCATTTGTCACAAGCTTTGTGACCACTGCAAGCAGCACATCTTGAAATAACGTATTGACTGCCTAGACAACGTCTAGCGCTGACTTCGTTTTAATCCACATTGTGTTGTATAAGTCGTTTTTTTTGTTTATGAAAAAAAATCGTCATGAGTGATCGCTACAGGCTGGGAGCGTTACACGACGTACAAAAAATAAAACCAGGTAAAAACAAATGGACATTAAAAACCAAAATTAGGTAAGAAACACAATAAAGTGGTAAATCAATGAAGTGGCAGTTAGGTACTGGAGCCACTGAGCTGTGTAGTACGACAGCTCTGGAAGCGCTGCGCTCCCGGCAACACGTGCCGGCGAGAGCTGTGTGAGATCATACAATGTGTAGGTTTGTGCGGGACACATTCTGTTGTTCCTGGTCTTTGTCAGCATGATGGAGGTTGCGTAATTTTTATCGAACCGGAAAGCTACACGATGATGACACGTTCCCATTTTCTTTTCAGGAAGCTGTTAATGTCTGCTCTATCGACCGACTGAAGCTCGACAACCATTAGACCTAGAATATAGATAGCTATTCCGAGATGACAGAATGTTCATAATAACTTACTTTTCGCGCTTGTGATTGCTTCTAGCTCGGTCATCATGATGTTAAGAACCTTGGAATATTCATGGGAGTGAAAAAACAATAATTTGATTGCCGCCGTTTGGGAACGACGTTGACGATATTGAATGTCCCCTCCTAGCCGTTCACTTGGCCGCAAAGAGCTCGTTCTAGATGGGCACGTCTTGCGAAACCCAGATATCTCTTATAACAGTGGGTTCGCTGACTGCGAATATGTCCGAGAAAAGAAAAAAGCAACATGAAAGAAGGGTGGTCGTATTTATTGCCTTTAGGTTATTGGGGCAGTTATACTCTGCCCGAAGTAGCACATCTCACTTTAGTGTCACTGAACTGACATTCAAACGAGGTCGCCTAGAAACGCACTAATGAAAGCGTATTTTCCTTCCAAGCGTGTTCCTTGAAGTGGGTAACCGAGTGAAATGTACATATATTCAGAGGGACGATCGTGTTAACGCACATCAGCTCGGGCACACGTGGAGCGAATCCAGTGATCCTGGGTTCAATCTCCAGCCCTGCCCGTTTCTATCTGGATGAGCTCGTACTGGCGTGTGGTCATGTATCACTACCGCGTGGTGCACGTTAAAGACCCCATGCATGCAGTGGTATTCCACTGGGAACATTTTTCATTTATAGCGGAGTCACCTCAGGCTCGGTGGGGGCAAACTTTCCGGTGTCTAAACAAACACAAAATTCATTTACTAAAGATACATATATTCTGACGTGTATTTATTTTTCATACCCGAGAGCTCTCTTATTCATTTTTTTTCTTAAACCGTCCCACAAATAATAATTATTACGAAGGCCGGCGAAACAGCAATTATTTCTAGTCCTCTATGGTCGCTGACCGCAACAGATTCGTGCAGTTCCCCTATTCAACGCGTTGTCGCGCTCTAAAAGTAGTGGTGGTTAATTACTCTGACGCAGCCGTAGTTAAGTACGTTAAGTCTGAAGTTAAACGCTGCCTCACTGCAAACTGCTTGCGTTTCGCGTGTCATGCTAATATTCGCTCTATAGTATTTTTCACCATCGGACCGACTGCTACCAACGCTACGAGCCAATGGTGCCAATGACGCTTATTGAAAAGCACTAGATCACTGCATTTGTTTGTGACTTTTTGGGTGTGAGGAACCAAATCAAGCGCGAAGAATGCGTTCTGCCATTGCATTTTCAGTCTGTGCGTTTCTGTTCGCGTTACAACTTAGGTACTGATCCCCCTCAGACTTAAGCTTGAACGTAATATAGGAGATATTCATCAGACGCTTCATCTGACGACGTCCTTGCCAGCGCAGGCTCAGGACCGGCTCCCGTTCATCGTCTGTCAAGAACAGATACCTTTATTGAGGAAAATTCACGTTAATGCACGTTCTACGTGCATTACACCCAATCAGAGTTGTTGACTTTGGCATGTGATAAATGGGAGCTATTGTTCTGAGTATGAGCTGCTAAAAACGATCACTAATATAATCTTTTGTGAATACCTCCTAGATAAGCCGTCCTTTAATACAGGATTTACTGTGCGTCTGGTGCTTTTCAAGGAAAGGTAATCCAGATATATCTACCTCTTTAATATTATGGTTTCTCAGATTATTTGACTCGCACCCGCAAGGCAAAACATACGAATCGAAACCCTGATTCACCAACGTATGAACGTTTTTTATACATTTCAAAAGCAGAAACGATAAGATTTGCTCTTTTTAGGAAATCACTCAACACCCCCCGCCCTTCCCTTTGCTTTCTCTCTTCTCTTTCTCGATTTTTTTTTTAATTTTTTTATGTGCCACGAGAAACCTCGATCGTTTGTTACAGATCTAACCCCGAAAAATAATTAGCGCGAAATTTACATCTTGATTCTCATTATACCTTGGGAGCGATTCCGTAAATTTCATTTATATTACTGAGACGTTGGCACCAAAAAGAAAGTGTAAAAAAATAGAGCGTTTTTTTTTTATTGCAATAATAATCTACGCATCACCGAACGCTCATTCTCCGCCAAAATGCAGCACTATAGCGATGTTAACCAGATGCGAAAGTTTAAGAACTAACTCTTATCTTATTTAAAAATTATAATTTTTTTTAAATTTTCACTGGAAGAATGGTGACCGACAGAGCTCTTGAATACACGGAGGAGCTAAGTAGCACCAGTTACCGAAAACGGGCGAAAATGGACCCCTTTCTTTCAAATAAACTTTCAGATAATCAGGTAACTTTTTACTGAGATCACGGCTTATTTTGAAACTTTTGCATCATGCTCGGACCGTTGGCGCTACATTTGGGTGGAAAATGTGCGTTCTGCAATAAGAGATTTAATTTGGAACAAACAACTTTTAGCCTTTTTACTCTGGTGAAGAAGGAAGACCAGCGAAGCTGTACTATGGTGGGGATGAAGTAATGGCCGGCCGCAAGTCGGCAAGCCAGAGTGGAAAGGCTCGAAAGGTTGCCGCCATCTATAAGCGGCGGCGGCACGGCGGCAAGCAGACAACCGACAAACACAACACTCTGGAGAGCTACCGCCATCTACGAGCGACGGCGGCAACCAGAGTGTTGTGTCGATATTTGTTTGGTACCGGACACGATCCTGCGTAACCTAACCCATAACAACTCAGCTGTAAAAAATTAATATTTTTGTAGAAGTACGTTTTGAACTTGATCCTAGGACAGTGAGCTTGTAAAAACATATTTTTTAATTGCCTGGGTAGGACACGTACGAGAAGTGATCAGAAAGTTTTACAAATCGGATATATACCAAAAGTTCGACAGTGATTTCTTTGTAACTTTTGGTTAACACATCTCACTCGCCAAACAGGGTCACAATATTAAAACTTCCGGTTCCTCCCTTGGTCTGCGTCAGTAAGTTAAGCATGGCGTTCTCCCGCAATTTCAATCTTGAGTACCGGAGCGTGATAAAGCTTTTGTGCAAAGAAGAGAGTTCCACCAAAAAAGTTAACAATTGAATGGTGAACGTGTTTGTCAGTGAATGTTCTTCGTATGCTAAAGTAACTCGCTGGTTCAAGAATCTTAAACGCGACCTTGTGGACGTGCAAGACGATCCAAGGTCGGCGCAGCCCAGAAAATTGCCCGATTTGAATCCTTTAGCCCGACCTGAGAAGCTGATTATGAAGAATCACCAATTTAAGGTATCCGAAGTTGACACAGAATTGAACATTTCGTACTGCAGCGCATTCACAATCCTCAATGACGTTACGGGTATGACAAAGGTTTCCGCACGATGGGTGACACAGAGCATCTCTAGGCAAGATCGACACCACCGCTTGCATTCATCAAGGGAGCTTTTGAGCATCTATGAAAGCGATCCAAAAATTGTTCTCGAGCGCCTTGTGACTGGAGATGCGACGTGGCTTTACCAAGGGGAACAAGAGACAAAACAACAGTCTATGCAGTGGATGCACTCCAGGTCCTTCTCTCCCCCCCACCCTCCCCTTCCACCTTCGAAAAATGCAAGACGCAACGCTCGAGGTGGAAAGGGATGGCGACAGTTTTTTGGGCACGCAAAGGGAAACCTGCTGAGTGATTATCTGGAAAACAGCAGGGTAATTAAGGGCGAATATTATGCCAATTTTCTCCGCAGAATGCACAAGCACATCGTGGAAAGATGAGAAGGATTAGTGACAAGAAGCATCCTCCTCCGGGACGACAACATCCCCTTTCACAATTCTCGGGTTGCCTAGGCTGTCATTTGAGAGTGCTTTCAGAAAGCTTGACCACCCATTCTATAGCGCCAATATGGCCCCTAGCGAATTCTTTTTATTCCAGATTTTTAAAGATACACCTCGAGTAAATAAGGTTCGATGACTGAAACACTGCAAACTGTGGCAGTGCACTGCAAACTGCCACAGAGCAAAAACTTAACAAACAAATCTATTTTATTTATTTTTTTCGAGGTTCTATAACCATTATGGGCGAATAGGAGAAGTGCATTCCTGCGAGGAAAGATTATGTTGATAAATAGGTTTTCTTCAAAGCTGTGGTAGTCATTTTTATATATACGTATATGGAGCTGCACAAGTTTTTGAACGCCCCATGTATTTCACAAAATTAACTTTCCCCTAAAAATAAAAGTTTAGCGCAGAATGTACGTAACGAGACAATTTTGAGATAGGATCGATTCTGAAACGTGCTTCGATGTTGAGACGTGGATACCGAAATAGAAACATGTTTCAAAATGGCACAAATGAGCCTCGAGACGTAAGTTTCGCGCTGACTTAATTGTTTTCTTTTTTCAGGGAAATCTTATTTCGAGGAATACGTTCTATCAAAGCGAAACCTTATTCTATGACACGCAGACACTTAAAAACATATATTGGGAGCTTAATGTCTCCTTAAGATCTAATAGAATAGCGAACCGACAACTAGCGACGCTATGTCCAGTGCTGAAGTATGAGGCAGAATTAAATAAATAAAATACGGTATTGTTCAAACTGTTTATTGAAGGAATGAACTGTATTGTTTTGTTAAAGGTAGTTCCTCCCTGACACGGCCCACAAGCCAGAAGTATGTATAAATAAAAAAGTTTAAATGAATAAACTCCGCAGCTTTTTAACTTAATCTGTTTACCGGCTGTTCCTACTCACTTCAGAAACTTGCCTGTCTTTCCTGGCTGCAAGTCATTAGGTAAAAAAATATTAGGTTAATATAAAAACACGTTATCCTAAGATTTCATGCCGTTAACGTTTCGTAACACGTGGAAATGAATCAAATTGTCCTAAATCGATTTGTGCATTGTCCATGGAAATAGTTTCAGGTAAACAGCTTTAGAAAATGTAATCTTCGAAAAATAAAAATTTAGAAATGTATCACCGAGCTAACAGCGGTAGTGCAAAAAGCTAAGCCCCGAAGCGTAGTCCAAATGCTATTATTTAGAAAACCTCGCTAAGTTACGCACGCTGTCGCCAGTTCCCCCTGAAAACGCTGTCGAAGTTTCCGGTTAAACAGACAACGGAAACCAGATAACAGAAAATGCAGCTTCACTCCCTGGCAGTGCAAAGCAACACATTAGACCACTCGTTCCGAGTCGCTGATCGTTCGCCAGCACGCGTGGTTTAGTTTGAAAGTTGGAAAGGATGTTCTATTGTGTCTGAAGCGACATAGATTTCCAAGCTTCCCGTTTCGAGGCATTAGTGAATGAATAAAATAACTATATACATTCTGTTTTTAGTATAATATAACATGTTCTTTTTCATTCTGATAAACCCGGGTAACATAAAATGCGTCCTTTGTGCATGATGCCACCTATAATTTGTAATGGTTGGTCACGAGAAGCTTCGCATAGTTTCGGATGCACTTCACGCACGAAACTCTCATGTGCTCCCGGGGTTTATCACAACGATCGAGACAAGTTGAAAGTTTTTCAGTATTGGAGTTGTGACAACCTTAATGAGGAGTTTTTATTGGTTCTGATTCTTCCGAAGGCGCGCGAAGCGCATGGAGTTCAATGTGTTCGTAGACCGTCAAAACCCACTTACCTCGACATAAAAATATTTTATTCTTTTTTTAGAGTTGGGGGATTGGATGACGTGACGGAAAGGAGGATTTCCCCACCCTTCCCTCGCAGTGGTTACTATATCTTGCAGGTTAAGAAAACACTCGAAAAACGTCTGCCTCTACTCCTCCCACTCTGGCCAGCGAGTAGCTGACTTTAGCAGACAGAGCTTTCGCTCTGCTAAAGTTCAAGAGTGGATGGCTTTGCGGGAGGAAGTAATCCCGCTCTCCTTAAGCTGCAACAAAGCATAGAAATGTTGTAAATGTCTGGGCTCAGGATATTGGTTGCCGGTGCGCATGCGCGAGTTGTGGAGCAGTGAGGAGGATAGCGAGAGGAAAGGCTGAGCAAAGGCTGGAGACGCTTGTAGACGTTTGACGCTTTCTCCTGCTCTTCGCAGCTTGTATTGCAAACGCGGCCCGTTCTCCACATGACCTCGATCGAGTAATTGGAAACCCTCTCAAATCTAGGCCGTCTAGTTGTTAGTATACAGAGCTTGTTAGAGGGATAAGATGGCGACACGAGAGTTGACACGCTTATGTGAATATCGGTCGTAGTAGGTCGTGACCCCGGTTCCACGTGCGCGATGAACGTGAGGCTAGCCGTGGGAAGCCTGACACATAAGACGCACCAATGTATTGCTTCCCGCGGGTATGGTGCCCGCTCACTGGTTTCTTCGGTACCTGTCAGAGTGATGGAGAAGGTTTTGCGCCCCTTGACACGCCGGCAGTGTGAAGTATCCTTGCTACTTCCCGTCGGAGTAATTTTACCTTTGCTGTTGCGAATACAGAGTCGGCAATACTCAAGAAAGTTGCCGCGCTCAGATCCCTTGACAGCGTAGAAATAAAGTTGGGCACCGGTGTTCACGATTTGTGATATTGAATACAGTGACATGACCGCACGGAACGTCGCGAAGTATCTTGCGGAAAGTGCCGGACGAATGTTGTGTTTGCGCTTTTATATACCACGAATAAATTAATTTGATTCCGCCTTATCTATATTCTTGTTTTCCAGTTATTTATATGTGTGCAGAGTGAAATCGTTAGTTAGTATGTTCGTCACTCGCGACAATTCACTTCGTGCTTTGCTTGTTGGTTTCTTCGGTCACTTTCACCTCGGTACATTTTCACTGCATACTTTGACTGGTCGCTTTATTGTGTTTTACATTTTTCTGGTAATTTCTGATGCGGTGAAATTGTTCCATTAGTTTTGTGCTTACGTACTTTGCGGGCATGTTTGTTTGTGCATGTTGTTTTCTTGTTTGCTTTGTCGTTTTGGGCACTCGGTCGTTTCGCGCGATGTTGTAGACATTTCTTTGGTGGTTGTACTGATTCATCGGATAGCTTGTTTATTTTAATATTTTTGTGTTTTTATCATTATTAAAGTTTCCAATTTCTGCGAGACATTTGATTCGGTACTTTGAACAAAATTATTCAGGAAGAGCACATACGTCCGCTGTTTCATCAAGCATCACGAAGTACAAATATGCCCAGGAATATCTACAAGCCCTTAATGCTTCCTCTAGGAGAGCGCCATATATTATGAATTAAAATGCCCAGTAGATGACGATACATTAACAATATATACTGTTTAGAAATCCTTCTATATAAGACTATATTCTTTTTGAGTTTTGTGGTTAACTCCACTTCATCATAATTTCCGCGTGCATTTTATTCTCAAACTCCAAGCTGTATTTAGATTCTTATAGCGTACTTCGTGTTGCTCGGTGTTCGGGTTGTCAGCAATCTCAGGCTTCCATTCAATATGATTAGCTTCGCTATCTTGTTTCGGACGTTACATTTTAGTAAATAACGTCTATAAATCAAATTAGCCGTGTTTAAGCATGCGTAACTGGATGTTAATTTTACAAATATGCAATTGATTGTCTGTACCAGTGTTATATTTCTTTCTTCTCAACGTTTGTTGACCGAGTTGCAATTTTGGATTCATTCTATTTGATGTTAGTGTAAGGCGCACCACTCAGGAGACAGACATGATTCTTTGCGGGCGCAAGCATTTTAAATAAATCAATATCATTATCGTCATGACCAAGGTGCTACCACGTTTCAGTTCAGTGTGAGAAAATAAAGAACAATCGTCGGTCGTGCGCTTGGAGTAGCCACGCTGAACTCGGTACGTTTCTTTTTAGGCAAACGCCAGTTGTGATTGAAGTAAGAAAATAAAATAAGAAAACTGTGTCGTGGTACGCGGAATAAGTTCTTTTCCGGCAGACGCGCCGACCTTGCGAGGAAAACAAACATCTACGAAGCGGCGTATACACAGATGTTCGCTGCACTATAACAAAACACACAAACAGTGTGGAGACGAGTAAAGAGTTCTGAGGAAGTGCGAGGGCCCTCATTTTTCAGCTCTGGCAATCCTTTCTTCAGTGTTCATTAAAGAGCTAAAAAAAAAAAAGCAGCAGATTCATAACTTCGCGCCTCGTGAAGCTTGCGTACTGGGGAGTTGAGAAACTGAGCTTCGAGCATTTCGTTTAAGTTTAAGAATTTGTAGGTTTTTTTTTTTCTAAGATAAGCGAGCACAAAATAGGAAGTAAAAAAAAAAAAACTTGACGACCTTGTTTCACAAATCTTACACACTCAAAAACAATATGCTCCTCGTGACTATGGATCATTTGGCCTCAAGAAAAATATACTATAAGCATTTGTTCTTCCTCTGTTCTACGCCGTTTCTTCCCGACACCGGCGAATGAAGCATTCACGACTCTAGTGTAGCAGTGTTTGAAGAAATAACTTTTTTGTGTGTTTTAGCTGTGATGAGGGTGCTAATATACTCGTGAGGACGATGACAAAAATGCGAACATTTTTACTTCAAAGATTCTTGCGTGGTCCTCTGTATATCGCTGGAGTCTCCATATATAAAGAAACTATGCACCAGAACACAATCATACTTTATCTACTGTGCCAATACTTAGCATTAGAATCTACAAGATAAGTGTGAATTTTTAATGCTGCAGATTTTTTTCTTTGTAACATGAAGGCTCACGTTAACTCCCAAATTCTTTTCTATGTATTATTTGTTTCGGATGCCCGCGAATACATGAGCATATTAGCTTTAAAAATCCCGCTTCGGGCGTTTTTGTTTTATTTATCTAAAGGTTTATGAGTAAATCTCGCAATTTTCACAAAATTGGTAATTATGTAATAATGTAATTATGCCGAGAGAAGTTGCATAATTAACCTTATCTCTACATACAATTCAGTTTTAACCGTTGGAACGACTCGTGCACCCGATTGACAACAAAGTGCAGGTACCCGCTTCGCGCTAGCTGCCACCGTTGATATGCATTGATTATCACGCCCCATTAGTCTTTCCTTTAACATGCAGACAACGCGGCAGTGAGACCTCCGAACTTTACTTATTGAAAATCGACGCTGGCGTAGTTGGTGAATCAAATCTTTAAGTGTGTAGTAACCACTTCTTCCAGCCTGTGTACCGCTTTCTGTCTTTGTTAGTTAACTTATGGGTGGTTTCATCTTAATACAGACACGGTTTTGGGGTCAAATTTTAGATTCTGACCAGAAAATATATGTTTTGGGGAGCATTCTCGAAATGAAGGACACAGCAAAAGTCAAGCTTGGAGGACTTTCGTTTTCGAGTTATTGACCACTGAAGTGGCCAAGGCGAAAATTGGCCTCTCATCCACTGGTCGGGGATTGAACGTTTGACCGCTCGCTTTTTTCTCATTTCTCAATATAAAGCACTAAGACTTCTTTGTTACACCCTCAAGATAGGTTTCATTGGGCTTAAGAAATTGTTTATAAAATCTAATGTTTATAATGTCTTTTTTTAAATGTCGAACTTCTTTCTTTGTGGATTTTCAGCAAAATTGGTACGTTTTTACGTGTGATTTATTGGAGATATTTGAATGGCATTGAAGTAATATGTACAAAATAAAAATTTGTTACATACATTTGAATGAACCAATGTTTCGAAAATCTTGCAAATTTGGGATTGATTTTCTCTCATTGTTACTTATTTTTTTAATTTATTTTATTTTTTATTGAGAAGAATATATTGTCACGAATGACAATTGATCAGACGACGAAAACTGAACCAAACTAAACGTTTATTAGGGCGAACGTGTGCCCAAAACAAAAAAAAAAGGAAACAGAGGATAACAATAGAGCGTCGCGGGCGTCGATAGCAGCGTAACAGCAGGATCGAACGCTGGGGCGAGACTGACTCCGGCTTGCCACGCGGAGCACCTCTTGTAGCACGCGTGGGTTTCTGGAACATTCTGACCTAGAACGTTCGGCGCGTAGAACATTCGTAACTCGATCAGACGAGAAAGTTCTCGAATTTGCGAGAACGCCAAGTAGAAAAAATAAATAAAAGAACATTCCGCTCCCTGTAATCAAAGCCAGGTCCTCCGCGCGACAGCCAAGCACGGTAACCATTCGGCCACGTACGCGCTCGCTCAGCGACGCGTCTGGCAATATAAGAGTGGTTTATTAGTTAAAAATAATATATAGTATTTTCTTCATATGACCGCAATAAACATTGAACTTTGTCATGTCTGCGTCTAAAACGCTAAAAACGTTTCCTGAGAAAGTACCCTTTACTCCGAATTACGCAAAGTTTTCCTTATATCTAAGGTAGCGTGTAATTAAAGTATTAATATTAAGTAGTTAACTATTCCACACCACAATGTTGGCCAGAATAGCTCCAATGCGAGGACGCAGTGACAAAGAACAACTGCCAATAATAAAGATTCAAGCTTTAATTACGGTCATACGAACAAAATGCTTAATTTGTTTTGGTTTATATTTGCTAATAAACTACAATCATATATTGCTACCAATAAAACACAAAGCAAATAAAAATTGGTGTTATGAAAAAATCAGTTTCAAATTCGCTGAATTTGCGAAACATTGGTTCCTTTACATGTATGTAAAATATTGTATTTAAACGTATCATAGTGAACTTGTATTCAATAAAAATGGCTATGTTCGAGCTTTCTGAGAATGTCGAAGTTATTAAAATATCATCAAATAGGTTCCACTTAAAATAAAATGGCCTAATTGTGCCAAAATGGTATTGTAAAGCGGGATTTACACATTTCGCTTAGAAAAACTGCAGTTGCTCTGTGGTCCCTGTATTCTATCGTTACATTTAGTAGATTAAGGTGAATGATAATATTCTTAGGGTTGAAATCCGAAGGGTTTATCAGTCTGGATATAAAATAATAATCTTATTTAGTTTTTTATTGTTCATTGTAGTCTCTTGAATATTGACTTCATTTCTTTCTTTTTTTTTTGTGAATTACAAATAACGCAACATGGTGGCAACAATTCGAATGTTATTGCCAGTATACTCACTCCTGCAAGATAATTTACATAATTTCAGGGTGGTTGGCGCAAACAATTGTTCCTTGCCGAATTTCAGAAATAATCACCCGATTGTAACCAAAAAAAAAATGTTTCTAAAAATTTCGTTATGCAGAGATGTAGGTGGAGAGCAACAATTACGAGAGGTGCAATTTCTGAAGAAAAACACATTTAAAATTTCAACCCAGTTATTTAGGTGGGCACACATTCAAATATATACAGTATATTAGTCTAGAGAACAAAGAACGGGACGACGTCTCCTTGAGTCGTATAATGAAAACGAAGGTTGTGGACAATGCACTTCTTCGAAACGATTTCCTTCTAAAAGCTTCTTTGTTCAAAGGTAATAAAAAAAACGTACACGGCCTCATGAACCTTACACATCATTTCACCTTAACTCCAGGCGCTGCCGACGCTACGAGCTAATGGGACCAATCAAACACAGTAAAAAGCGCAAGTCACTGGGCCTTTTTGTTTGTGATTGATTCAGCGATTACAGAACACTTACACAAACATGACGAACACCATGATGGTGCAATTTTAACACTGTCTGATTGGTCCCATCAGCTCGTAGCGTCGGCTTCGTATGGACTTAAGGTCAAGCAAAGATAATCTGTACAGGTATATAATCATTTAAAGGTCTTACGTTCCAACTCTGGCTTTTCCCTTACCAATTCAGGCTCCTCATATAATTAAGCAGTGCCCACTCCCGACGTCTCGCAGCAATGCACTTATAAAGAAACAAAAAAAACGGATGCAGATAGTTGAAAGAGCGTCCTATTTCACGTCTTCCATGTCGCCTCATAATCGCCTTCAATATGATTATATATTCTCTACGCCTGCTTTTTTTGCTCCCCGCCGTAATTGTTTCTGGCTACAAGCTTGCTTCTTTCTTTCCACCGAACAGTTGGAGGGGGGCTACAGCAGTGAGAGATGCGCGAACTAGATTAACTGTAATAGCTGTTCAGGATCATCACCAAGAGCATCACTTGCTCACCAGAGCCCTTAGGGCATTTTCGGACATCGCAGAAGACTTGTACTTCTGCCCCCTCGAGAATCGGAGCCAAATGACTAGCCCAAAATGTCTCGTATTCCGACCTCCTTATCTTTGTTAGTTCTTACGTTTCCTTCCATTACGCTCATTTCTTATTTTAATTTCCTTTCGTATTT
The DNA here is from genome assembly GCA_037355805.1 of Ixodes ricinus. Taxonomy (NCBI): domain Eukaryota; kingdom Metazoa; phylum Arthropoda; class Arachnida; order Ixodida; family Ixodidae; genus Ixodes; species Ixodes ricinus. The sequence continues at coordinate 95,248 of JAZHYW010012949.1, read as the reverse complement.
TTTTCAGTCTTTCTTTTACTAATTCGCAGTTTACCTCTCGTATAATCTAGTTTTCTTCACATCTCTACTTCAGTTCGCGTTCCTTATTTTCTAATAATCACTCCCACCTTCTTGGGTTTACTTTTTTCTCGCTCCCTCATGTATTCTTTTTTTTTTTTTTGAGGGAGGGGGGGGTTTACTCATAAACACAATGACTGAAATCTATGTTCTTGTTTTTTTTTTATTTGCCGGTTTTGCGACTGTCCTCATCCGGAAACGGGCAAGGGAAGCCTTTATTTCTAATTATTTTACTCCATATTCGCTCCTCAAAATATATCCTTATGGCTTGTTTCTTTTTCTTTTTTTTCACTTTTTTTTTGCTTTCGTTATTTACTGTTTTTTTTAATCTTTATTTACATAAAAAATAAAAAAGGAACAACGTCAAGTATAGCGTTACCAAGGCAATTCGACTCGAAAGCATAATCTATATATTTTAACTTATATCAGCAAACTTTCTGTATTTAAGTGAACGCAATTTCAGTTTCAAACCTGACGAAGTTGTTTTTTCAGATTATCTTCAGAAACTCTGAGCCTTTGGAGGATACAATTAGACAGCACAACATAAGGTTTCAATACTAGGAATGTTCTGACGTCTTTTTTCTTCTTTCCTTTTTAATACCCTTCGATTCTAGTATTTTTTACGTGTCTTTTTTTGGGGCGATTGAAACGTCAATCAGCTTGTTCATATATACTACGCTGCGTGAAATTGCATAAAGTAAATGTCGGGAATTGCTCTGCTCTAATGAAAGTTTTCCCTTCGGGAATAGCAATTGCGTCATTACCAGCGATAGGTTTATCCCTCCTACGTTCAGGGTAAACAGTTTCATCACCCTATTTCAGGTCACATGGCTCCATAATCTGCCATTAAAACTTCCACAATCTTAAGCGGTCTCATAAGAGGAAATAATCGAAAATATGCAGATTTAATGAAATATCTTTTGCGTAGCCGCCGAGAGACAAAATCTCCACTGATTATCACGCCCGACTGGCAATTGGGAACGCGGAGTTCGAATCCATTAGATCAGAATGGTAAATTTTTTCTGCGCACAGCTTTGTAATCGGGCGGTAAAACCTCCCAAAAATGATAGATGAGTATTTCGAAGCCAGTGTTTATTTCGCCAACTGTTAAAAATGGTTCAGCCTGTCATAACGGCTGTCTTTAAAAATGGAATTGCGACATGACCCAAAAAGTCAATAGGTAAAAAAAGTTAATTAACATATTTTAGTTAATCATATAACTAATCGTGACGATTATTTTCTCATATATTGTATCCGCCGAACCTGAAATTACGTTGCGAAAGCGGCACCCGTGTAGCTCTAACCTTCTTTAAAAAATATCCGTTATATTAAAACCAAATATTCTGTATATTGATGTTTGTAACATCTACTCCAAAATTATTTTAGAAAAAAAAAACATATTTTGATAATATGTCATTTTCTCCCTAATCTTGCACTTCAAATGAACAAATATTTCAACGTCAAAAGTGTAGAAAACAAAACAACAAAAAGTGGCTTCGGGGGCCCGCAGCCAGACGGCAAAATTGGGGCCAACCTAATTTGTCCGGTGAGCCAGTTCAAAAGAATCCGCAGGATCGGCCTCCCGCTTCGGTCCCCGACTTCATTTCCCCCACCCGAAACAATTCCTGGTTCAGTTTTTTTTTTTTTTTTTCTGCGCGATAAAAAAAGAGTAAATTAACCATATAACCAACTGTTGTACGGTTTGTGTGAAAATAAGTAAGTGGCTACCTTCATCAAATGTCCTATATTGGATTCCTCGCCGACTCCCGTAAAGAGCAAGCTACCAACCCGTGTGGCTCAGGGAATCAGAGCAGTGGAAGAAAACAAAACAAACAGACATCAAGAAATACAAATAATAAAATCTCAAACAAAGACTTCCGAGTAAGGGAAACTGTAGTCTTGACCACGTATAGAAACTCATCTCTTCATTCTTGACAATCAATCACACAGTGTAAACAAGCCATACTTATCCCACTGACATGTTATTTTTGCAGAGCCTGGTGATTTTCTGCCATTTAAAATACTTAAACGTGTCATAGTTTAGGGTCAGCGAAAACACGGAAATACACAATGTGTTTGCTCCGAGGGTGCTAACGACATAAAAATATTCTAAGGCCTGGAGGTTCACTAGTCACGTCCTCTATACATGGCTTGCACGTGACGTCATTCAAAGAGTGCTCCGATGACCACCAGAGAAGAGAGGAAGAAGGAGCTCCCCCTTACCAAGATCCTCCTTTGTGCCTCCCGGATTTGCACAGACGTCGTAACCCGTCGCTCAAAATTCTTACAAAAGCAGCTTCCCTCTCCTCCTCTTACATGGCTAGTCAGAAGTATGTGATGTGACGTCAGTGCAAGCCATGTATACACTCTTTCAAACAAACTTGGCAAAAAAAAGAAGAAAGGTATGACGTCCGCATGCCAACTGGAGCGACTGTACGAAGCCTGTGTCAGCCCTCGATTCTAAGAGTGCACTCAGTATGTATGTTTTTGCCACGTGCCTCGCTGTGACTTTAAAATTGGCTCCACCATACTTCGCTTCTGCTCAATTGCAGATGCGGCCGTTGAAACGAGGTAACGGGGCTAATCAAGCAGCGTCAAAAGCGCTGGTCACTGGGCCTTTTAGAAGCGCAGCTCTTAGGCGCCCGTTTCCGGCTTGAGCGGCGTCGGCGTCGCCGTCGACGTAACCGCGCGTTGCATGCAACTCCAGAGCTGCAACCGCGAGATGCTTGCAACCCGTCGGCGTCGGTGTAGCCGCGCGTTGCATGCAACCCGAATTGCGCTCACACCAAGTTCCATGCAACCCTCCCGAGTCGCCGGGTTACATGCAACCCGGTGACGCCCCCGAGGTCACGTGACCCCCGAAGTCACGTGACCCCCGAGGATCACGTGACGCCTCTAGGTCACGTGACGCCCCGAGGTCACGTGCCCCCCTCAGTACCTTTCCCTCATCCTCCTTAAGAGCTGCGCTCTAATTCGGCGTTACAGGGAGTTGTAAACGGCTTCCATTTTTTAGTTCACGATTGGTTCGACGATGACACAACACGTACAGAAACATGACAAATGCCACCGTGGTGCGCATTTGACGCTGTTTGATTTCTCCCATCAGCTCGTAGCATCGTCTAAACTTAAGGTGAAACGAAATATAGAATACACCTTTCACTCTCAGCCAGGCTGTATCCGAACTGAGCGTAGATTTGTCAACGTAGATCGACTCAGCAACACAAGTAGCGAAAGCTCGTATTATAAAAACTTCGAGATTATGCACGAAAATACTACCCCTGAACTTTTTTCATTATTTACCGGCGAGCATCCGTGTAATTGCGACTGAGAGATGCGTGTTCAAGGCCCGGGTTTGCAATCGAGCGGCACAGACAAGTTTCTTCTCCGCATCCGACGAATCGGACTCTATCCTAAGAAAACAATGAACTACCCCAAAATTAAAATATATTAATTGCCCCGACACGCCACGTATGTCACAAAATACCCCCTCCCCCCCTCCTCCCCCGAGACATGTTGATATTTACAGATGTCGACCCTGATATAGAAGCATGTTCTGGAATTGCAAAAATGAGTACCACGAAGTAAATATTGCACTCACCTTTATTTATTTTGTTTGGATGGAGGGAGTACATATTTTGACATGCCTTTCCTATCTAGACACTTAAAAGTGTGTTGAGAGTTTATTGTCTCTCGTAAGGCAGTCAAACGTGGCACTGCCTGAACATACAGACAACAAATTTGACACTTTATATACCGCCGTTCTCCAATAACCTGAAGTATATAAGCGAAATGCACCTTCATTTTGAACGGACCCTAACAAGAAACGGAGAGGGAGACATAAGAAGGCAACGTGCAGCATTGTATAACTTGATGCCCTATCATATCCAGAGTACAACACCTGACTACATTGAACGACGCTCATTTTAGGGTAATGTTCCAGAATAGGGAGGGGATAAAACTGAAATCCCTACGAAATTCTTTCCTGCGCCAGTGCAATTACCACGTTTAAAACTAAGAGGTGGATTAAATGGTTCCGGAAATGGCAATAAAAGGAAAATAAATCTTAAATGACTATATATATATACTATGTATATATATATATATATATATATATATATATATATATATATATATATATATACCCCCGAAGTTAAGCACACTGGGTCCAGCGCTACTCCAGCGTCTTGAATCCCTCCAGGAAGTGACCTTCCGCAAGGCCCTCAATATAGCCCTTGACAGCATCGATAACCTCTCCGTCTTTCCAGTCAAAAATGGTTTGACTTTCGGGAGCAGTTTGAAGTCCGAGGGAGCCAAATCGGGTGAATAGGGTGGGTGTGGAAGGGGTGAGAGCTTACATTCTGGCAATATTTAGTGAGAAATTGCCCTTGAATAGACGAGTGCCTTTTCGTGGTGAAACAACACTTCCCTGTTGACCATCCCGGGGCGTTTTTCCTGGATTGATTCTTTCGGCTTTTCTGAAAGTGTTGAGTAGTGTTGTACAGTAACCGTTTCTGTAGAGCGCAGTCCTTAAAGGGCAACTCCGCTCAATTCCGAAAAATTTAGGCTTACATGGTGATTCCATTTCACAAAGCATTACTAAACAGCTCTACGTCTTCGGATTCGCGAAATGTGGAATATTATCTGTGTAATCTTAATTTAAACATCAGCTGATACTGAAACCGAAACTTCGGTTGCGTCAGGCAACATTGGTCTCGTGTCGTCAGAGGCATGGCCACGTCACGTCGAACCACGTGGTCTTGTGAGGTTCGTGGGGGCGAGGTACAGGACACGCGACGCGGGCAGGGCGCTTCGCATGGCGTGGACGGTGATGGCCCGAGGGAGAGGGGGAAGGGGAGAAGCCGAAAGAGGAGAGGGGAGCGGAGAAACAGACCGATAAGCGCGCAGGGCAGCGCAAACTAGCACATCCGCGTTACGCTGATCACGTGGACGCCGTTGAGCCAACACCGAGAGGAGAAACTCATGACGTCATCGTTCAATTTCGCTCTGAGAAGTAAAAACAAACAAAACGTGAGAATGATGTAGACATGCCTCTGACGTAGTGGCTCAACGTTGGCCGCTCCAATTCCGTCGCATTGACTGCGCTGACGATTGCGCCTCGCGTCGCACGCTAGAGTTGGCAGATTTCGGCGACTTGGCTCATTTGAAAGTTTGCTGGCCAGTTTAATAAATATATATATGGAATTAGATCGTAATATTTGTCATGGGGTCTTCCTATATGATATTGAAGAGGGCTGCATAGTTTTCTAAATATCAAAAATGAAGCGGAGTTGCCCTTTAAGCGCCCGTTTCCGGCTTGAGCGGCGTCGCCGTCGCCGTCGGCGTAACCGCGCGTTGCATTGTGGTACGTTCCCACAATGACGTCACATGTGACGTCACGAGGGTCGCGAGTGACGTCACGAGGGAGGAGAAGGGGGAGGGATTATTTTCCACTAAATTTAGCGGAAAACTTTTCCCGCTAAATTTAGCAGGAAAAGTTCCCCGCAAAATTTAGCGAAAAATTCCCCGCTAGATTTAGCGGAAACCTTTTCCCGCTAAATTTAACGGAAAATTTTCCTCGCTAAATTTAGATGAATAAATTCCCCGCTAAATTTAGCAGAAAAATTCTCCGCTAGATTTAGCGGAAGAATTCCCTGCTGAATTTAGCGAAAAAAAATCCCCGTAAATTTAGCGAAACAATTTCTCCGCTAAATATAGCGAGAAAATGTTTCCGCTAACTTTAGCAGAAAAATATTTCCCGCTGGATTTCGCGGAACCATTTCCCCGCTAAATTTGGCAGATAAAATTCCCCGCTAAACTTAGCGGAAAAAATTCCTTGCAAGATTTAGCAGAAATATTTCCCCACTAAATTTAGCGGGAAAAATGGCCCCGCTAAATTTACCTGAATAAATTCCCCACTAAATTTCGCGGAACAAATTCCCCGCTTGATTTAGCGGAAAAATTTCTTGCTAGAGTTAACGGAAAAATTCGCCCGCTAAATTTAGCGGAAACAATTACCGGCTAGATTTAGCGGAAAAAATTCCCCGCTAGATTTAGCGGAAATATTTCTCCACTAAATTTAGTGGAAAAAATTCCTCGCTAAATTTAGCGAAAAATTTTCCCGCTAAATTTTGCGGAAAAACTTCCCCGCTAAATTTAGCAGAAAACGTTCTCGGCTAAAATCAGCGGAATAAATTCCCTACTAATATTAGCGCAAAAAACTCCCAGCTAGATTTAGCAGAAAAATTTTCCCGTTAAATTTGGTGGAAAAAATTACCCGAAAAATCTAGCGGAAAAATTGCCCACTAAATTCAGCCGAAAACTTTCCACGCTAAATTTAGCGGGGAATTTTCCCACTGAATTTGGCGGGGAATTTTTTCAAGTGAATTTAGCGGGAAATGTAGCGAACATTTCCCGCTAAATGGGAGGAGAGCAGGAGAGGAGGAGGGGAGGGGATGTCGGCCTCCTCCATACCCTCCCCTCCTCCTCCTCAAGAGCTGCGCTCTAATTCGGCATTACAAGGAGTTGTAAACGTCTTTCATTTTTATGTTAAGATAATCTATTAGCAAAATTACCTTGGTATCCCAGAAAACTGATGATATCTCCTTTCCAGCCGACTGAATGGTATTTGCCTTCGTACGAAACCGATTCACCGTGTCCAGTTTATTGTTTCGATTGTATTTTATTTTTGGTGTGTTGTGATCAATCCAGTTTTCATCTATGGTCACAAATTGTCTCTTGAAATCAAGTAAATTTTGTTTACACTTCCAGATAACTGACTGAAGTTCAGGCTCGAATAAGTTTTTGCTCGTGATTGAGCAAATGCGGCACCCATCTTGCAGAGTTCTTTTTTTTTTTTTACATACCTAGGTAATTATGTAAAAGATGAACGATGGTTTCCTAAACTTCACGCACCTTTATTGTGTCATGAATTTTGACCGAAACGTCTGGTGTGGTAGACGTTTTTGGACGTCTTGAACGTGGTTCATCACTTGTGTCCGAGCGACTGCCCTTGAATTCAGAAATTCAAAAACTTCCGGTGAAAAACGACGGTGATGATTTGCCAAGAAAAGCATTCAACCTTTATGTGATTTTCGTTGCGGTTTCCTTCTCTAAATAAAAAAATATTGGTGGACCGCTCGAATTTCGTTTTCATTTATGATTGGAAATGCTCAATGTTGTTCAACTTCAATACTTGACAAAGCCAGACTGTTTGACCACTCATTCTCATATTTGAATTGAAGTCACATGAAAGGATTGTCGACAAAAGAACATCAACATAGTAGGAACAAATCAACCCTTAACGGCGATTCATGAAAATTTTCACTCTGCGGTCATATATTATATTCCCGAAGAGTGTATCGATTGTGATAACCCCATACATTTTTTATGTAACTAAGGCTCAACATATCTCCACTGCTATCGACTATATTACTGAAATTAAACTTTTAACACGAGTCCTTCAGTCAGGGAGTTTAATAGTAGTTCACATAATTCGCTCAGGATAATGCACGCATAAATTATTTTAAATGGATACTTGTGATTCTTGCCAAATTGTATGTGACTGTTCGGAGCTAGCTAAAGATAACGCAAGTAAAACAACGATAACTGAATGAAAAAAACAAATAAGATTTTCCTTAAAACACAGTTTTATAAGAATGTTTTCATCTGTACCGGTAACGGCGATGGCAGCATACATAGTTTGTTTGCGTAGGTGCGGCTATATACATTAATTTGATATCAAAAAGTACAAATTTCGTCGTTATCTCCAAATGTTTTCTGCGAGTTCGTTTTTTTTCAATAATTTTATTACCCAAGAGCTGAATCGATGTGCAAATAAAGCCGAAGTTTGAATTCTTATGGTGTCTGAAATTCATAAGCTCTACATTTACCGACGGCTTAAGAAACTCAAACTGTGGCGAATCCAGGGCACATAATAATCGATCTTCAGCCAAACAAAATGCGGCATAAGCCAATAAGAATGCCAAAGAACGAATCGCAAAGCAAGAGGTGGGAGGGCAATAAACCACGCCCTGTGTTTCTTAGACCGTCGTTAACTATAGCATGCTCGGAACAGCGTTATGTTCCCCGGCCATAAAGGCTTTGTCGATGTAGTTGTGCTTACTTGGAACCATGATAATTAAAATGGTGTTCCCGTAACCATATAAATAAAATGACTGTCACCGCGTCACTACAACCTACGCTCGCTACTCTGAAATGCCCCTAAACTGATATTTAGAACAAACAGGTTTTTCAAGATTTCGTTTTTTTTCCCCGCCCTCACAACTTGTCTAACGCAATTGTGAAGTCACAAGAGCGCTTACAGGAATGTTTGTCTTTATTAGCGATCATTTGCCCATTTAACGCTATTTTTTGCTGTCTATAAAGCTACTTGTAAGCCTCGTTTCCTTACGTGATGTTGCACAAAATTCTTGACATGAACTTGGTATGAATGAATATGATATTCCTAAATATTTATAAAAGTATTTGCCTTCACGAGAATTTCAGTTCCCATTAGAATTTGATTTTGGGCCGAGACGTCACCTTGTACTGTTAGGGTGTCATCATAAGGGCAGAAAAAAAAACGCGAATGAATACACCAAAAACACGTACACATAGATTTTCATCTAGGTTTAGACTCTCAAGGATTCGCTGCGCAGTGAAGATTTTTTTTACATTTCTTTAATTGCGGTTTTTCGCGTAGTCCATGTCGATATGTTTAAGCGCAGTTTGTCCAGCATTTTTTATTTATTTTTTTATTTTTGCGTGCGCCAGGATAAATTATTCTCATGATTCCAGTATTGTCCTGGGTTTGTAAGTTGTTTTTGCTTGGTGTAGCCTGCCAAACTAAAATAGCTATAGTAAAACTTGATATTTTTTTTATGCTTTCACTTTATTCAATACAGACAAGGTTCCTTGTAGCCGGACACAATTTCTACTTGAATTTAGAAGTTATACAATTTTTTTAACAATAACACTGACAATTTATCATCGGAGACAGCGCCCTAAAGATGGTTAGTCCACCAGCTCTCTCTCTAAAGTCGTTATTCGCTTTTTCGAGCTACCCTTTGTAACTTCGACTTTAAGTCCAAAAACAAGAATAATGCGAACTAATGTTCATTCAATCTGTAATGCAAGATATTATGCACAGATATCAAATAGTGACGCGGAAATGTCGAGAACCCTCCTCAACATGGATCTGATCTAACTAAATTAGTATTCGAAGTTTATTCTCTTTTTGGTCTTACAACTTCGAGGCCGATTCACAAAAATAGACATGACTCCTTTATTTAGTTTTCATGGTTTGGCATGTTCATCGTAATCACTCACATTGGCACCTTTAAGCCTAGTTGATCATTTTGTCCCGCACAGTATCATCATTCATTATTTCACACACAGGAGCTCCTCCATATAAATTTGCCCTTCATTCCCTGGTCTTGGCCACGATGCGAATGTGAAATTATGAACTAGGTGACAAAAGCTCGAGACACTACTTCATTATAAGTCACTAATTAGCACGACCACTAGCTTGCGTAACAATACTCTATAAAAAGTGTCTGTCTTGATTGTGTTTTGAATTCCTTGCAATATATTAGACTTGGTTTTCTTTTTTACTCTGGGCAACGAAATATAATACAAGAACGCTCCAGACAATTGCGAAACAGCAAAATCGCGCGATATATATATTTTTTCACTGCGCCTGGTGGAAATTATGGCATCTCTTAGTTGGCTTCCCGCCGACCAAGAAACGAGGTGGAAGTTCGCCTAGACCTATGGTCCACCACAAGCCTGGCTGCTCACAGATCTCTGGTGACTTCACGTTTCTACTCTGTCTGATTTGCAGGCCACTTCTAAAGCAATAAACAAAGTAAGAAATGCAATATAAAATGCGGGATAATTACTAGGATGCTTCTAATAATGGTGAAGAAATTAAAATCGACTCGACGTAGTGTCCGCGCGACCAGGTTTGCCTTTGCAGAAGGTGCAACTGCAGAAAGAGGTAAGAATGTCGCAGCCTGAAGCCATTATTTCGGCTATGGCTCCCGCAGGCACCCCTTTGATGTTCCGCGTGCTTCTGCCCTGTTCTAATTCAGTACGTATTTAGAAGAACCTAAACATGTGTTCGGTAATATATGAAATGACATTAGTACTTCTTCCAACGATGTGTCGGTGTGCAAAGCTCTCAATGCGCAGCCAAGCACGAATTATCTTCTATCTTTTCTGACACGTTTTTTTCTATAAATATTTGTGTTTGCGACTGGCTTGTCCGCAGTTTATCGACCTTCATGGCTGTCATAGCTTATGGTAGTAGGCTGAAACGCATGTAAGTTGTGCCTAAACATTCCTAGTGTGCATCTCAGTTGAAAAGGAAAACTTAATCTCTTTTAAACATCGACCGGCGTTCAAAAAAACGGAAGGTTGAGCGTCTATTGTCTACAACAGTATCTGAAATGACTCGATTCCAGATAATGCTAAGGAAACGACTCAGTATTAGCTTTGTCAATAACATTTGCAAGTTAGCTATATGTTGCCGTCCTGCTCAGTTTAATATTAGGTGCTCACATTTCTGTTTTCTGAAGTTCCCGTTTTCCTTTTCGTCTTGGCATTGTAAACACACTATAAATCACTCCGTAGCGTTCTTTTAAAAAGAAACATATTAAGAAACAAGGACGAGGCCAAAATATCGCAGCCGGAGGGACCTTAAAACCAGCGTAATAAACCAGCTTTCTTTGTTCTATTCCGCGACCCACTATCACGTCGCGTGAAGATTCCATCCCTCATCGTTACTACCCTGCGCAGTGGGTAAGCTAAAGCAAAAGTATCATGAAGAGCTATACCCTTCTGGCGTGCGTGTGAGTCTATTTCTCTGGCTTATTTCGGGCTCTTCCTAGAGACGTGTCTTTCTTGTTTTTCTTTCTGAGCCGCTCCTTCTGCCTGCAATCGGTATTTATCCCTGTTCCCTTCTGGCCTTGCTACTGAGGAGGCGAACTTCCGGGTTTTGTTTTTTTCTGGTATGTAGACTAATGACTTGCTTTGTTGTCGTTGACTTGTTTTGTTGACACGTTATAGTTTATCTGTAGTGGCTACAATTTTGGTCAGTATATACTCATTTAGGAGTTGGTACTAAGGAAGACGAGCAGAGGGTTCCTGCAGTTTCAGGCTGTCACCTCTCGATGCTAATTATGTTTTGTCTACTGTCACGCGCGCGCGCGGAGACGTTAAACTCGGAAAACTACCTTAATTAACTTTAGTATAAGTAGAGAATGAACGCTACAAGTGCGAGTTCGCACATTTAACAGACACTTTAACCTGCACTTCAGCAGCAAACGTACATGACAGCTATTCTCCACTTGATGGCTTTTGTGCGTAGGCTATCAGCCGGGCAGATCTGGTTTGGTGGCGATACAAACAAAATTTGGCGTTCCACACTAACAAAATAAAATGCGTGAGTGCATTGTCATTGCACTTGTCAGTTTTCCCGATAAATATATCTCTAACATTTATGTCGCGTGACCTGCCATGACCCCGAAACACAAATTCAGTTTTCCCGCTAAATTTAACGTAAAAATTGATTTCAGATGACCTATATACACCAATTCAGTTTCCACGCTAAATTTGCCGAGAGTAAACTAATGTCACGTGACCTTATGTCACGTGATATATACACCAACTCAGTTTCTTAGCTAAATTTATCAGGATAATTGACGGCATGTGACGGGACATCACGTAACCAATACGGAAGTCAGTTTCCTCACTAAATTGACAAAATATAGGTTCTTCACATCACCCAATGACTGTTTAATATATCTTAAACAAATTTAAACGATTGTTCCTGAAATGCTGCATTTCATGCATTATAAGACTTTGAAGAAAAAGATACGTAGCTGCTATATATATATATATTTTTCTTTTTTACAAATTGAAGTGTAGTTTCTAGCGGCGCTTTGCTTGTCTTTTTTCTTGTACTCTTTCCTGTCGCTTTTATTAACGCGACACTAACGTCCTTTTGGCTAAAATACGAAAAGCTTTAATTTGCACTAAATGCGACAACCTGTGTATCGCGTGCATACATTTCAAACCATCAAGGACGCTCAGTTGATTCCCTATTGCAAATTTTCAAATGAAATATTTAGAAGGTACAGAAACTGATTGAGTTGAGTACTTTTCTTTGTCTCCCTGGTAAATTGAAGACTTTTGAGGCGATTTCCATAAGCAGGGTGTTTTTTTACTTAGCACTATTCCTTTCCGGTTGCGAATTGCCATTTTAAATGTGTTTTAAGGGGTTTTTGACGTCATCTTTTATAAGAGCGTTGATAGCCTAATCCAGAACTTTCACAGAACCTAAAAAACACAAATTATACGCATGCGGATCTCCAACAATAGAGCCACATCATTCTTCGAGACGCCTGTAGAATTAACTGTACAAATAGACGCCTACGTACGTATCGCGCTCAAGCTTTCGTCAAAAGTTACGCGCTAACGGCCGGGTGTACTATGTGACATTTAGAGGTGTTGCTTTTTTCCCGGGAAAATAAGGAACACGTAAATACACTTTTAGAAGGCTGGACGCCGAAAGAAAGTAAATGATTTTATCGTCATGTACTTTAAAATTATTAAGAACTTTGCACGGACGCTGGCGGCCGACTACCGGGTTGGGTAGACATTCAGGTTTGGAACTCCCATTAAGAAATGGTGCACGCAACACGTGGCAAAAGAAAAAAGCACCAATTGCGGCGATCGATCATCTTTGAAGACAATCTTCGAACATCAACACACAGATTTTCAGGACTTGGCGAAAAGAAGATAAAAAGCAAAGCACAATGTTACATTCTGAAACGGTGAACAGTTTAAACGTTAAAAAGCAGGGCTCAAGCAGCTTGTGTTGTGTGGCGTTTATTGAACAAACATATAGGACGTTGTTTCAACGACAGGAGTGCAAAATTAGAGCTTTGAGAGACTATCTCAACACGACGCTCTGTTAGGAGGTGGATAATATTATTCAGACTATTAGGTATGCATTTGCAATGGAGGAATCTTCAAACATTTTATGAATTGAAAACAAACATGTCAAGCCGCATCGGCTGGACATGCTTGTTTTCAATTGAAAGCAGTTGAAAGCAATGTGCCAAACATTAATAATTGTCCTAAATGGGCCCCTGGCCTAGGACCAAAACAACACAAGCCTTTTTTTTGTTTCAACGCGTAGTATTTGCAGTATCGAATTTGGCCACTTTTCGTGAAACACCATATATATATATATATATATATATATATACAAAGCTAGCAGTTGTGGTAAGGCGACCTCGCGATTTTTCCGCCTCTTATCTAGCCCGCAGCCTTGTAGCTGCTCCACGAGTGGTAACTTCAGTGCGCTACTACTCTTCGCACGCGCTCAAAGTCTTTCTGAAAATGACGGATTTAATGGTTTTTGATAACGCTCAGCAACTTTCTAATTGGAACCATATGTCTATTTCCACTAATTAAAAAGTTAATTCAATTTTTTAAATAATTAGCTGGCTAATTAGTATGTTTTTTGGCGATTCCTGACGTCCGCCGTGGCTGATAGTTTGTTTGCCCGAAGACAGTTTTTTTTTTAGGATTTTTGAAAGTCTTTGCAAAAACACCCGGTATATATATACTGTATATATACAGGAGTATACATGAGCCTGGGTGAATGAATATTAACGGCTGCTACGCATGCATGTATGCCGTTAGATAAAAGAAGTGAATTGTGCCGGCAATTTATTAACTTATGCCATTCTTGGCAGAAGACATTGATCTAGCGGGGGCACGCATCATTGACGCAACCCACTTTTGTTCGCTTATCGAAATTTTGGCTGTTTTCTTAAGGGCGCCTGTATTGGATATGGTTTCCTTGTTCCAACGGCAGCTTTCTCTTTTCATTTTTCTTTTGCCGACGCGCGCTTTTTTTGTTTCCCCTTTCTCACTTCAGTGAGTTTTCCCGTTTGTGATAAGTTGTTTATATTTTCAGATAATAGATACAACATCCTACCTGAAATTTTTATTATATGTGAAGTATTTTTGAAATCGAAAGTGTATACTAAAGGATGTCTTTCTTAAACGTTCAAAAAAAAAAAAAGGTTTAGATGGCACAAGCTATGTATTCCTAAGACTCTGCACACGTAAATACGTAGATACCAGGGAATTATTTAAATGTGGATATTTTAATAAACTCATATGAAGTAAATATATGTATTTTTATTCTGGCCCCAAGTAACCTCAAAAATTACGAAAGATTCTTTTGAAACCCTGAAAGTCAGAGGTCAAAGAAAGCAAATAAAAAACAAAAAGTCATAATAACAGAGAGGAATGACGCATTGGTAAGTTATATAGTACATAAAAAATACCCATGGCCCCCGATTTTTTTTTTTTTTAGGGCGCTAAAGTTTGAGCAAAGATACTGGTCATATTGCAGTCGTGACACAGAAAAAAAGTAAAAAGAACAGACGGTGCCACTGCCAATGAAAGTATAATGAAACAATCATATCTCGTCCCGAAACGTCTGCAAATAAATCATTTTTGCTCTTAAAATGTTATCAGCGCTAATAACTTTCTTTGCGACAAATTTATGTTTTTCGTGAAGAAGTATACTTCACATTAAGATAAAATATTTAGGACATAAATAAAAAGGTAATATATTAAATTTCATTATTTTGCCAATACAGATTTAAAAATTAATATTTTAAAGATGATTGCGAATCGATTCCAAGTCCTGTATATGTAAAACATCTTGAACCATTTAATTCGAACGTGCGAAAAGGAATTGTCAAACCTGAGAACCTAGAATTTGTCGAATTCATCGCAGGCTATTATTGCTCATCTTCACCCTCGCCATATCTTTAGGAGTGGCACAATAACCGCTTATCGAAAATGCAGGAAAATGGTTATGCAGGAAACCTGTGCTGATTTTCTCGACACTTCGTAAATCCAAACATGTCTTACTCGCCTTTGGAGAAACATATATAATTTATTCTCTATATTTGCCCGTTTTTAAAATGTCGTCTACTTTCTACGATATTTCAGTTCACAGCTGAACAAACAACGTATAAATCATTTAAATGTTAACAGGTTCGATGAAAATCTCAGGCGCGTGCGAAACATCAACTATGAGAATGCTACAGAAATTGTAATTCCACAGGTGTTTTTTCTTCCTCTCGTTTAGCGCAGTTTAATTCTTGTGGTGAGTTTAACATACGGTTGCTTCGAATTGATGTCGCACAGACGGTGCTGCACCCTTGAAATAACACGTTCTGTTTCTCTTTTTACGGACGAACTATACAAAGAATGCCTTCCTCGATGCCGCCGCCGAAAACTTCACCGATTACGGCGACGAGCAAAGGACGTAAACAATTCTCGGAACACTCAAGGCATCCAAAGGCTTCCGAGGAATAACATATGGTTCCGTTTATTTGGACTCGCGCTATCTTGGCACACAATAAATATTAGCTTTGCCGCGAGGCTGACAAAGAGGGCAAAAATAATTATTGGCTACTTGGAAACTTCGTGCAACTACATTTTTTTGTTTCGCCATTTCCTTTTCAGTCAGTAGATCACATAGGATTATTGATGTTTGTTCTGCGAACGACGAGCTGACGGTTACGGACAATGTCATAAGATGCGCGGAGAAAATCGATGGTAACATATGGCACATACAACTGGGCTCTGTGTTACCTTCTTCGGTTACACTGTCTTCTATATACTCGCGGCTATAGACCTTTGCAAAAAGAGCTCTCTGGCCGCCGCCATTTTGCGAATAGAGCGACCCCTATCAGCCAGAAATTTCTGCCACCCGCCTGAGCTGTGGAAACCCGGTCAGCGTGACTCCCCACCTGCATTGTGCGTTCGGAGTTCACCGGCTTTTCTTGGAAGTTCTTACTTTATTTGCCTGCCCAGGTCCCAGGATGCTTACCCTTTGTGTGTTATCTTCCACTGTGAGAACCAGGGAATACCAGGGCTCGTAGTCTGCTCGGCCTTCGCAGGAAACAAACCAAGAGAGCTAACGTCAAGCAGCCCGCGACGCAGGCAGTTCGACGTTCTTGGAGGATTATTTCCGTTGAGATAATCTCCGAAAAGCCTTTACGGCTATGTTCCGGGTATTCGCGAAAAATATCTGATAGGGTCAGATCCGGGGTGTGGGGACGGAATAGACGCGTTCGTTCATTTGCTTTGAAGCTGTGCAAAAAAGCAGCTCTCTTCTACATGTGCCCCAAAACGCGCCGGATTCTGTACGATCGTCGTGAAGTGCCTATTTTCGACACTTTATATTGGATATTCTGTGCTATTTGAGACCTTTCTCAAGTCCTGTTCGGAAAACGCGGCACCGTGGGGTGCGTACAATATATGTTGTTCGATTGATGAGATTCGTTGAATTTCATGTTGGGGGCGGGGAATATCCATGCAGTTCGGATATCCTGTGTGGTCAAATATTTTCGACGGTTAAGACCTTTGTAGATTGACACGGCTGAGTATATGGTGCCGTAGAAAGATCAACATAATATGAAACAAACATTTCAGTTGCATTTGTTCTGTCCCGCACAGGCTCGCCGAAACACCTTTCATTTCTTTGTTGTTTTTTTCCCCAAAATAGTACAATTCATTCTTAAAAACCCCGAGAAATTCTATTCGCCAAAGAACACAAAATAAAAAATAAGACGCGGCACTTTAGCCTCCACCGACGTCCGGAAGGGCGCCTACGCAGGCTACCACAGCCCACTGACTAGAAAACCCACAGCCCAGCGCAGTCGGGCAACATTGACGTACCCTCTCAAAACCAGGGACGCACGCTGTAAATCGCTTCGTTCGAGACTGCCGCGGGAAAGGTCTATAGTCACTGACACCTTAAAAAACGAGGGGCGGGGCCTATTACGATAGCACTTCTTTCTTTGTAATTCGGCGTTTCTGTCGGTGGGTCTCGCAATAGTATGCGGAGCGCCAGTTCGTCTGCTAGGATAGTGAGTAGACCTCAATGCTAGATGCCTTGAGGTCTACCCACTATCATTCGAATCAGAGCCAATGAGAGCTCGGCGTCGTTCTGACGTCACCGTAACCCCAGCGCAAAAAGCAGACGAACTTGCTCTCCGCATTGCCTTTGGAGCGATGACTGAAATCCTGGATTCCCAGATTATTTGTTTTAAGCTCCCAGTGACTATAGTTGATAATGTTTCGATTGTTCGAGTCTACCAGACCTGGATGAGCTACGGAGATAGCTCTTGTTTTGTTTATATAATCTCGACTGGTTCAATGAGCGGAAAACTGCATTGCGTGCACCAACATTTCAGCGAAAAATTTACTTCTGTTCGAATTCTATATAAAATTAGGTTAACCAGACAGTTTTTCTTTCACAAATGTATTTATATGACAAAACAAACTTAGGTAAGCTATGCAAGGCACGGATTATCATCAAGTGATTTGTTATTTTACGAACACTGATTTGGTATATTAGCTGAAACTTGTGACAAGCCTCTCAGTCAATCTAGTTTAGCTTTAGCTTTCTTCATTCAAGTACCTACCTCGCCATATGGCATTATGCAGTATAAATGCAGAGAAAAAAACATGAGCTACAAAAATGATCACGTATCTAAGCCGTGGAAAGAAGGCGTCGTTAGATGTGCATTACGGAAGCGAATTCCAATCACATGCAGTTTCGAAAAAGAAAAAAAAAGTATAGGCGTGTGCGCCCTTGTTTACAGATTTCATTGTATTGAGGTTAAAGTTTTAGCATATATCTAAAAACATATCTACCCGTGCTCCCTCCCGATCCAGACCTTAGCAAGCAGCTTTACCGATTTCCCGTGTACCGTAGACATCAAGAACGCACCAGTAGCAGGACTCAGGCATCAAGAAAACAGCCAAATGAAGATTTACGGGGGCAATACTGCTCAAAGGCAAGGCGAAAGAAGCGGGAGAAACGGGTAAAGCGGGAAGACCAGGATTTGGCCCCCGACTTAGGAGTTGGTCGAATCCTGCGAAGGCCAGGCTTTCTGCCGAACCTCGGCCGGCTTGTGTCCCTTCTCGAGTGTGCTCTCACATTTACTCGCCACTTTGTTGCTTTCGTCGATACCCTTGCGTAAAACGTTTTACTTTCTTGGTTCGTGTTACTCTCCGTCTGTTTGGCTTTTTTGAATTCAGTACGTTCCTTTTATTCTACCTTGTGCTCCCACTTATCTGACCTTGTTGGCTACGGCGATAGAGGACCTTTGTCGCTGAGTGCTGCCTCTTGAGGAATGGAGGCCTTATTAGGATTTAGGCCCTTCCGGGTTTGCCGCTGCTTCTTTTTGTATCGAAGGGAAAGCGTAATACTCTCACTAGAGAGTAAGCGTATAAAGAAGTTTTGGAAAGGAAGCCAGCATATTAATTCCCCATAGGCGCCCCACGTAAAATCCGTTTTTTCTGAGTGGATCATCTCATATACTGGAAAGAATAACCACTCTTATTTATACAGGATTTCTAATGGCCTTTTTTGACGGTAACGGCTGCATGTTCGCACAATACGTTAGCGTATTTTGTATTCACAAATCAAGTACCGCATTCGTTTACAGTATCAGATTTCACAGCGTACACATGAACTAAAGAATCAGCCAATCAATTTTTTTATTGGCTGATATGTAGGCCTTGTTTATTCCAGAAATAGACAAACAGTTTTGAAACATTTATGCTGGAGCTTTGAAGGGTGGCCAGAAATGTGCCTGGCTTGTACGTTTTCCCTAGGGCGTCCTCTATGAAAAATATTCCGCTGTAGCCTTATCCGCTCAAAGGGAGGAATGACTCATTTGCCCGTTGGTAAGGTTCTACCAGGTTTTCTAGCCTCGATTCACTTCATTGAACATGGCCGCCGTATTGTACTGAGCGATTTCAGCGACGCGAAGCGGTCCTCAATCATACCTCGGAACTATCTGTGCTATGAGAACACTTTGTGGCTAATGCTGTGTCTTTAGATGTCTCAAACCTTCTTCAGGCCTCCCGATAGTCATAGTCCCTCAGGTTGTCATTTTATACCTTAGAACTTTTAGAGCGCAGCTCTTAGGCGCCCGTTTCCGGCTTGAGCGGCGTCGGCGTCGGCGTAACCGCGCGGTGCACTATGGGACGCGTGACGTCACTGATGACTTCATCAGTGACGTCATCGTGATGACGTCATCAGAATGTGGTAAGCTTCATCGTCATCATAACGATGACGTCACTGATGACGTCACTGATTACGTCATCCGTGACGTCGTCGTGATGACGTTATCACTATGACGTCATCACGATGACGTTACTGATGACGTCATTGTCACGTGTGGTGTCATCACTGGCGATGGCGATGACGTCCTCTCGATGATGTCACGTGACTCCCGTGACGTCACTTGACCCTTGTGAGGTCATGTGACCCCCGTGAGGTCACGTCACCCCCATGAGGTCACGTGACATCGGTGAGGTCACGTGACCCCCGTGAGGTCACGAGGGTCAAGTGACCTCACGGGTACGCCGACGGCGACGCTGACGCCGCCCAGAGGGAGGAGTAGCACGCAGGATGAGAAGGGAGGAGGGGTATACGCTCCCTCAGTTCCCTTCCCTCCTCCTTAAGAGCTGCGCAGATCTGATTCGGTGTTACAGGGGGTTGTAAGCGACTTTGATTTTTTTCTAAAGAAATGTCATCAAAAGCGTTTTCGACGAGTGGAGCGGACGTGTACCCTCCGGCTGCGGGGCTTTGCTCAGAATGAGCATCAAGGTTTACCGGAGGACATATACGGCAGGAAGCCACTTACAACTTTCCTGTTTTCCGTGCTCCAAAATAAAGACAATGTAAACGAGACGGAAGAGAGTTTAAAAGTAAAAACTATCGTTTCTTTATAATTACATGTACAGGTCGGAAGGCAGCTGGCAGTTGCTCTGACTACATCCCCTATATTCTGTGGGAAGAACCGACAGTGCCATAACAAAACACGGCTACATTCGTTGGGTTCCCTTCAATTTCCTCAACAGAAAAGAGAAACGTAGTAGACCCTCGAGCCCAGAACTCCACCTTATGTGATTCGACGATCAGCCATGGCTAATGGATCCGGACTCTTTTCCCGGGATAACTGCCCAGAGCGCAGAGTCTTTCCCTGGGGACTTGGCCGCGTTCGAGCGCATGACACAAAGACGGTCTTAACTGCCTTGGACTCTACTGCTTCGGAAATGGATTCGCCAACGATGAAAGATTGCCAAAGAGCGTTGAACGTCATCAAGAGGGCAAGAAGAAGTAGGCACTTTGTTTCCTTTCAACCATGCCTCCTCGTCAGATTCTTTAGGTTTATATACCGGTGCCTCTTGCGTACGCAAATATTATATTCCTGTTTCGAGGAAGCTTGTGTCTTGATACTTCATTCCGATAAAGCTTGATATAAATCTAATCAGACGAATGGTAGCTTTCCATCCTTGAACAGTTTAACCGAAGTTATAAAAGCATTAGGAATATGGCTTAAAGTTAACGAAATAGAATTAGACTTTCAGTATTCTCTATCTTTTTTTTTCCCCATAAGCCTGGGTGACAGACAAAACTTGAAAACTGTAGGCTTTAAAAATGCTCTAAATGTGTTATTGTCATACTTAATGTCGGATTGTTTTGACCCGCAGTAATGTTTAAAACAGAAGCCTCGCCGTATCACAATCTCAAGGGTATAAGACTTCCTTCGTAAAAATTAAGGATGAATAACATGTTATGTCAAACAAAGGCCTGCCTCCCAAACATTAGACTCGGTTTGTTTGTGCGTATAGACAAAGTTAGGATTCGGAGTATCTTCGCGCGAAAAGGAACCCCACAAATAGCTGAGGCTGGTACGTAGCACTCCCAAATTAACCCTCTGGGGAACCTCAGAAAGGCAGCCGACGGCCGAGCGGAGACGAGTATTCAGACGCATGCACTTTCGCGAAAATTACGCCCGCTTTGTCCAGACCCTTGGGGCTTCAAGGTAGTTCATTCACGGCGTCCACACAAGGAAAGTTTATAACAAACATCGGCCCCCTGAGATTCTCCTGCAAGTCGCCAGCAGGTATTCTGAAACGACAGTTGCGTGTTGCTTGTAATCCTTAACTGATTCTTCAGCGCAGTGCTGTGTGATGAAATCTATTAGTAGGAAGTACTCGTGTGTATTAACAGCAGTGGTAAAGACTTCGAAAAAAGTAAAGAGAGTGGGAAACTTCCACGTCAGTAAATAATTTGCCCAATAAATATTTAGAAAAATAAGCAATTTTCTTTTTGCTAATAACTTACTTGTTGATTGCATTTGAACGCTTTAAAATACGTTAAGACACTACTGATTATACGTGATCACTTCAATTAAACTCTAATGCACTGACGACTTACCAGCTACCTTTATTCCCAAATCGAATAGATGTTCTTTTATTTACAGTTCCAGTAAACGTTAACGATGGCAAAATAATTGTCGTAAATGTATGGTCAAAGTGGAACATTGTTCCGTATTCGTTCGCGCGTCTGTATACTTCAGAGATTTTGAAAACACTATCTACGACAGAAATGATAATGCTGGCATAGCGACAGCTCCGCATTTTAATCCTTAGGGTTTTTTCCAAGATGACAGCAACATGACTAATCTTTCAAGTGAGGAAGTGTTACTCATAGAAGTAATGAAAACCTCTCAGTAGGTTATGGTTAAAAATAAAATGGCAGTGAATTCGATTGTCCCAAGGTTACCTTAAATTGCGGCCGCGTCCCAACAGCAATAACGCTGGCCAGAGTCGAATGCCTTCAGCCGCAAATGTCGCAACATGAGATGATTTCAAACAACCGCTTTCTTGTCCCGTCCTTAAACAACGAGCTTTTTTTGTTTTATCGCTCTATCTCGATTTTGTCAAAGGAATACAAGATGTGCCCGATGGCGCATTGGTCTTTTAAGGACATCATATTTCAGGGTTTCGCAACATATTGCGCTGTATTTCTGCACAGATGTGTAACTATATCATGCGGTTTTGCAGTAGAAATATTAAAGAGTCAGTTTTCCTGAGTCAAAAGAACAAAGAAAAACATATATTTTCTTTATAGTCTAAAACTAGCTCACGTGAAACAATTAAAAAAAATTTGAGCAACCGTGGCCTTTGATTTGACATTTTGAAAAGATAAAAATTAAGTCTGATTTATGAAATATTCACCCACCAGTTTTTTGTGGTAATTAACAACATGATGTTGCACAAAGCTAGTAGATAATTTTGCACAAAATAAGAGACGACTGGACGTTGGTTTATATATATTTTCTTCCAATTAATTATAGCTCACGTTTTCATACTCTCACATAATAAATGCACCACTTACGGGGAACTATGAAATATATTCCAGCGCGATGCGTTAATAAACCTATTTACGTGGTCCGTTCCAAGGGCAAACACGCGATTTGGTTCAGACTGTAGATCGGCTTGCATTGAGCGTAATAAAGCGAATGGACGACGTATACTCTCCTTTACGCCTCGAGAGCGACGCTCTAGACCTAAACAGGAGATAAACCTGCGATCCACGCGCGTCTCCGCTGGGTTACGGCGCGCCATAACCCGCGCCAATATGCCGAGGCAGCATTTGGTATACCGTGCAGATTCGCTCATCAAATCTTGAGTTGACCTAGCCTTTCTTTATGCAGTAAAATGCGTACCGCATGCGGTGGCTTTGAAAAACGCCATTCGGTTTCAGGCAAAGCGTTCGGGACAACGCGGTGAGTCTCTTTTCGTCCTTTCCCTCACTATAATAATAATAATACTTTTATTAATTGTGTCCAGTAACAGCCGAAGCCTAAGCACTGGTGCATTCGTTAGTAGTAAAAGAAGAATACAAATAAGTAAAGAGTAAGAAAGGCAAGAAATGCAAACAACATAATAGAACAAAATACTCAGTAGTGACAACGTATATACATCCACCACCTACATGGCGCAAGCACTTTTTAAATTGACACAAATCTCTAATGAACATGTCTATATCAGATGAGTCTTGATGGTTTAAATAGTTTTGAATGCCACCCGATGGTGACATGAAGTTTGTGGGGTCAACGTGGAATGTGCGGTGATTTCGAACATTTCTTCCAGGTATATGATAGTGCACAGATGACACTAATGAGCTAATATCGAAGTAGCAGTGTACACATTTAAACAAAGACACAAGGTCGCGCGAACACCGTCTAGTAGTAAGTTCAGATATCTGTAATGATTTCAGCACTTCAAGGTATACGTATAAGTCATGTGAACATCTAAAATGATAAATTCTAGCAAACCTTTTCTGTATGCGCTCTAAATTTTTTGAAGCAGTCATACTAAGACTGTTCCAGATCACTGAACAAAAATCATGTTTTAGGAGAACTATGCTCCAGTAAAGCACAAATAAAAGATATACACTCCAAAAACTTTTGCTAAATCGTGAGATTACACCGAGAAGTCTAAAACAAGAGCTCACAACATGCGACACATGCGAGTTGAAAATAAGTTTGGAGTCACGCAATGCTCCAAGATCTTTTACTGCTCTGTCTAAACGGTACACAAAAGAAGTAGGATTAGTCTTGCGCGTAAAATATATAACATTGTTTTTTTCAAAGTTGAGTGTAATACCGGTGTCAGACGGCGTTCTAAAGCTCCTTTCCACTAAGCTCCTTTAAAAAATCGGTCAATCAGATCGCGATGTGGAGTGCGCACGTGCTCTGTGAGCGCGCACGTGCTCTACGGCGTGCGCTGGTTCGCCGATTTTATAAAGGAGCTCAGTGAAAAGGATGTTTAAACCGCCGTCTGACAGGGGTATAAGGCCATTGATCTAGACACCACTGGCGTTAACATCTTCTTGAAGTAGAATACAGACACTTAATGTCAATATGTTTTTGTAGATTTTGAGATCGTCTGCAAACTGAGAGTGACGTGAATGATGAATGACGTCTTGGATGTCCTTGACGAATACATAAAAAAGAAGAGGTCCAAGGTTGGAGCCCTGGAGTACCCCAGATAGCACAGAAAAGAAGCGTGTTTTTGCATGAGCATAGCTGACACTTAATTTACTCTTCCAGAATGATAACTGTCGAACCAAGAACAATAATGAACACTGAGACCGTACACAGAAAGTTTATGTAACAATAGTTTATGATTTACAAGGTCGAAAGCCTTACTACAGTCAAAATATGCTGCCTCAGTTTGTCCTCGAGAGAAAACAGTGGGTGCGATATCATTTAAGAAACACGGAAGATTCGTCTGAACAGAACGACCAGTTATGAAACCGTGTTGCGTGTCAGGTATTACGCGCGTGAAATAATGTGTCAAACCCTTATGGATTATCTTTTCGAACACTTTCGAAAAAACAGAGAGCAAAGATATCGGTCTGTAGTTCCGAACATTTGTTGTGCTACCAGATTTGAAAAGTGGAATTACTAAGCCGTTTTTCCAGGCAAGCGGGAAAACTGATTGCTTCAGTGACAAATTAAGTATAAATTAACTATACTCACTAGTTTAAGAAACGGAGGGCGTGGCATATTATGAGTCCGTGCAACGCGTCTCCCACTGGTTACCGCGTCCAAAAAAAGGGGTCCCGCCGATTTCGCCTGATGACGTCATAGAAGTAGTCATGCTTGCGCCGGCAGCGATCCTGGCGGCGTCCCAGCAGTGGTGGTGCATGTGGCAGACGCCTGCTCCGCTGCGCGTCAGGTCACTCTCCGGCTTGACAGACCACGGAAGCGTGGGCAGTCAGGCGTGACCCGCTGCGACGACAGCGACACTCGCGTTCGCTCGTGCTTTTCGCCAGCATTTCTACGACCATCCGCCAGGATCGCGACACTTCGGCAGGACAGCAGGACACTTCGGCTTCGGTGACGTCATTTGTTGCCACTTCAGGACAACTTTCGATACATGGGCGAAATAGGACGCTAGACGCACCGGTCAGAGACGCGTGATCCAGGCAGCGTAATATTATGTCCGCGCTTTTGTGGTTCCTGATCTGTTCGTCGGTGTTCTTATCGATCAATGCCGCCATCTCACTGCGGCTGCGGGGCAATAAGAAGACGCTCGGTCTTCTCGACGCCCCGCGTTCCTTAATCACTCCCTGGCAATAGTGTGCCTGAAAAACATATTTTTTCGACATACTGGCAGAATGGCAAGCAGGACAGTGTTGCGTCTGCCCCCTGTGGATTCTGTACGTGAAGTTAGCAATCACTTTAACATTGCGACTTGCTCCGCCGTCAACAGAACACAGGAAGCAAAGTGGTGGACTGATATGAGTCGCACAAACCCTACTTACTCAGTTTTTACAATTTAAAACTCTTCCGGTGCATCCACCGGGACCATTTCTGTCGCAACGACCCGACTGCTCAAGCGCCGGCTCGTATTTACTCCGAGAACCAGCCCATGCTCATTCGTGTCACTGACAACTTCGGCTGACGCAGTCGGTCACAGTGCAGTTACTCCCAAGAACTAAAACACACGTGCCTCCGCGGACAGAAAAAAAAAAAAAAACATATTGTGTTTCCGCAATTTCAGCACATAAGGATTCTGGGGAGAAGCCGAGAGACAGGCGCTCCAGAGCTATTGGAGGCATTCTTTACATATCAAAAAAAGACGCGGGACGGCATGTGCCAGCGACACTTCTATTGTGCTTCATAGTAATGAATATCAGTTTTTGAATGATCGGGTACAAAATTAATCAACATTTATGTGGTGCTGCTTCGCCTGTCCTGTGTATATATGCTTGCTTTTCCTGAGTGAAACTAGTTGAAAGTTACGTGCTTGTCCTGTATATTTCTTGTCCTTGTCTTTTTTGGGCGATTTTATGTGTTTAACATACCGTAACTTGTATACAAGTATAATGCGCAGATTCTACGACCTTACAACCGCTTCAAGCAGTTTAGCAGGGGTTGTTTTGGAACTACATCTAGTAAGGATTGTCTATATTAATGCCGTTTGACCTGAAGATAAATTCACTGAACTGGGAAATATTATGGTTTGTGTGAAATATTAACTAAAACGTGTGACCCTTACACTTGCAAAGGTTGTCAGCAGAAAATGGAAATATTTTGATTATCGAGATTATCGGCAGAGCAATAAAAAGGGTAGTACACAAAATTAGCTCAGTGGACGAACACAGGAAGAAGGAGTAGGCAGGACAGAGCGCTACTTACAACAGACGGTTTATGAAAGGATAAAGCAAGGCAAAGATAAAATTGAGACTAAAATCATAAGAAAGAGGAGAAGAAAGATTAGGCTACAGAAGGACTAGGCCATAAAATTATTTGTTACAATAAAAAAAGGTCGCGATTCCGGTCTCGTGAGTGCTTCATTAACTCTTTATTCATAGTTTCTGTGCATGCGGCCACTCCGTGTAGTGTGCGTTCCTTGTAAACGCGTTGCCCTTAGAACATATCTCTGAACACTGCTAACATTGCTAGCATCTTATTTCAGGGTGTTCTCCAAATAACACCCTATTTCCAGGGTTTCAGCCCTGGCACAAGCTTAGTTACCCCTATATGAGTGTAAGGGTTTTACTGTGGAGTCAAACTTAGTGTAACCCTATCGTATTATTGGCCATCTACGCTCAACCAACTACGCACGGTCGATTCTAGATACTTTGCTCGAGTGGTGGCAACTATCCTTTGTACTCGCTAAATGCGTTTACACGGATACAACCGTAACAAATTCAATCAATTTGGGGTCCAATCACGCCCATACTGCCCATCTCTTTCTTCCTCTTCTACCCAGTCATGCGTGTACAATCTCCATTCGATGCTCCACAACCACATTTCTCGAAGAGCAAGCCACTGTTACTTTTAAGAGCCGGCTCTGAAGTTTCTTAAAAAAGCTAAGTATCCAAAAGTCCATAAAACGAAGCATACGGGGACATTCGGCTACAAAAGTAAACGGGTGATACTCTTGTATACCGGCCGAAAGACTGCCCAAAAACACGCAAGGCGCATGCAACAAAACGACAACGCGGAAAACAAGTACCGCCCGCATCCTATTGTAGTATATAGGTATAGTCAAACGTACGAGAACGCGAACGGAAACAGGATACGCCCCGGTAGATGGCTGCAGACGACAGGCTTATTCTTATTGGCGGTTTCACGACTTCTCCTTGTTTTTTTTTTTCCTTTTCCTGTCCCGAAACCCAATTTCGAGAATGGGGACCCAGGTCCCACTGCTTGTTCGGTGCATCGAGAGAGACTGTTGCTTTTGCCGCGACAACCCTGCAGCTACGTCTGGTCGTGACGTTGAGGTGGCTCGCACTATGTCAGCTATCACATAGCCATGGAGGTGGAGAGGGAGGCAGATCGTGTTGCTCGCTTGGAATTCTTTGCGGGCGTTCCATCCATCCGTGTTTTTTTTATTTTTTGTAATTTACAGCGTCACCTTGAAA
Organism: Ixodes ricinus; assembly: GCA_037355805.1. Taxonomy (NCBI): domain Eukaryota; kingdom Metazoa; phylum Arthropoda; class Arachnida; order Ixodida; family Ixodidae; genus Ixodes; species Ixodes ricinus. Next base: position 67,836 of record JAZHYW010012949.1, on the reverse strand, counting down.
CCCTGACGCGGCCCTGAAGTGCTTGTCGATCAGCTTTAAGGGAACCCGGAAATTATACGCAATTGTGTTAGATGGTGGAAGATAAGGCTTTAAGGGAAAGCCTATGCGAAGCGCAAGTTTGTCTGCTTCTTGCACAGAAGTTGCGATGATGTCAGAACGTCCAGCTCTTATTGGCTAATTGGAAAAAATGCTTTCTATCATTAATGTCTATAAATTATGACAAAAGTGTTTGTATGTCCGTCACTAATAAAAAGAAGCCACTTTCATTTTCCTATCACATGAACGAACATATCCTAAGAGAAGTTACTGAATTCAAATATCTGGGTCTCTGCATCAGTTCCGATCTAAGATGGGATAAACAGAATAATTTAATTTCCTCTTAGGCCTTCCGTAGATTATTTTTTTTTCAGACGAACACTAAAGTTATCTTGACTCTTGGAGTACAGGACTCTTACCCAACCGACCCTAGAATATGCAAACATTATTTGGGACCCATTTACACAGGTAGGAATTAACCGCATATACAACGAATACAAAATAAAGCTGTCAGATTCATTTTTAATGCCTATAAGAAGGCGTCCATTTCCGAGCTTAGAAAACAGCCTGGGTTTGTCCCGGTTCAGGAACGAAACCATATATGTAGACTTCGTTTTCTATTTCAATTAATTAAGGGGCAGTATAAAATTAACGTTAAAGAATACATCACCTTTTCTACTGGTTACGCCACTCGAAGAAGAACCCTACTTACCATTGCACCCTACCAACCGCGGATCAACAGTTTCAAATTCTCCTTTTTTCCTCGAGCGATTGTAGAATGGAATGGGCTTCTTACGAAATTATTAACCAAAACTCTGTAAGTGCATTTGATTACGCTTTGTGTTCTGAATGAGTAACTTTTTGGTACTGTAACGCTTCGTTTTATGTTACCATCCACCCTGCTACGATCAGAGATAGAAATCAGCAGTAGTTCTAAATAAATAACAAAACAAAAAACGATTTGCAAGGTGAATTTTCATAAAAGCTTTAAAGATACCGAAGAAATGAAGAGGGCGTTTCGAACTTCCGCAATAAATGCCAACTTCAACGTTTTTGAGAGGAGTCGCACGATTATGATAGTTCGTCGGAAAATATTAAATAAAAAAACCCGTATAATATATATATATATATATATATATATATATATATATATATATATATATATATATATATATATGTAGCGTGGCCTAGTTTAACGATTGCCGAGAAATGCTTGCTAGGAATACAAGCAGGAACAGTATATATATTTCACTGAGAAATCTTTTTTAGCGTTAGACGAAAGTTGAGGGAAGAAAATAAAAACGAACAACCCATTTCGGTTGAGCGAGCAGCGCACTTCTGACGACCCGATGCGACGAGCCAGAATCATTCTCGTGAATGATTCTGGCCTCTGATATTTTGATAAAGTGGTGCATACCAGGCTGCTGGCTGGGCTTCGAAACGCCGCTTGGTTCTTGCCGGCTTTGGCGCCTCCACTGGAGAGATTTTCTTGTCATAGCGAGCTCAAATTCTGGCAGAACCATCCGCAGCACCCTGGTGCAATGCGTGTTCATCAGTCTTGCCGCCCGTCGTACGATGCCTTATCTCTTCTCTGACTTCTTCCTAAACTTTGATTTCGGGACACCAACGCTGGCGTATTCAGTTCTAGTAAACGCCAGTATGACTCCGCACTCCAATGCCTATTACTAAAGTCATAAACTGTGATTTTGGAAACTGAAGTATCAGAACTCCCACGGCTTTTCCGCTTCTGCTTGATCACGATCTCTCCTCGTAAGAGTCAAAGAAAGAATAAAAACACTTAGGCACAAGGACAGACAGCACAGTTCTTTCATGAAAGAACTGTGCTGTCTGTCCTTGTCCCTAAGTGTTTTTATTCTTTCTTTGACTCTTGTATTTTCACCAACACGCTCTTTGAACTTTGTCTCCCTCGTATCTCGCCTTTTCGCATGCAAGGAATGTTGCGAGCGGAGTTATTGCACCGAAATAAATTATAACTCAGTCAAAATACGCATTTATTCCCGGTCCTTTTGGTGATGCAAATCATGCTTAAGTTCTTGTTTCCACAGAGTTATTATATCGAAAAACATATTGCACACTCTAAGTAATGCCTGCGCGTCTACTTCCCCGCAAAACACTCATAGAGCCAATCTCTGCGATCTACAAATCAGCTCAGCGAATGATGAAGCGGACGATCCATTTAGACCTCAAAGTGAATAAGTCTGCGCTGTGGCATTACGCAATGCAAAGCGTCATGCTTGTATTGCGTAATGCCACAGCGCAGACTTCATTTTGAGACCTAAACAGATGTTCCGCCTCATCATTCGCTGAGCTGATTTCGTAGATCGCAGGATTGGCTCTATGGTGTTTTGAGGGGAAGTAGACGCGCAAGCATTTCTTAGAGTGCAAGTAAAGAAACACGCTTCTCCTCTAAAGAACACTCTTAAAAAGTCTTTGCGTCTATTTTCACGCACAATACTTGAGAGCCATCACAGCAACTTGCGGAGGCAGCTCAGCGAATGACGATGCCGAAACATATGTTTAGGACCAAAAAACGCAGTCTGAGTTGTGACATTAAGCAATGCAAACCGTTACGCTTGCATTGCCAATATCACAACTCAGACTGCGTTTTTCGGTCTAAACATATGTTTCGGCATCGTCATCTGCCGAGCTGCCTCCGTAAGTGCGGTGATTGGCTCTCCAAGTATTGCATGTGAAAATAGACGCACAGACTTTTTTAAGAGTGAAGGCAAACACATGGCACATTATGTATGCTTCTTATTAATTATGTACAAGGTGGATCAGATTGCGGTTGACGCAGTACATTCTAAGAAATGCCTGCTCGTCTACTTACCCCCAAAACACTCGAAGAACCAATCTCTGTGATCTACGAAATTAGCTCAAAAAATGATGCCCATTACTACTAGACTGACTTGGCTGCTCGATCCGAACACGCAAACAAGCTCAGTGCCTCCCTTTGGCGACAGCCGGTGCGTTCTAGTCTGGCGTCTGACTCTGTCTGCTTGCTAGCCGTGCGAGCAGACGAGCGGCAGCCTCCGGCATCGTCTGCTACACTCTAAAAAAAGTCTGTGCGTCTACTTTCACACACAACACTCGGAGAACCAATCAGCGCAACTTACGGAGGCAGCTCAGCGAATGACGATGCCGAAACATATGTTTAGACCAAAAAACGCAGTCTGAGTTGTGACATTAAGCAATGCAAAACGTCACGCTTGCATTGCTTAATGTCACAACTCAGACTGCGTTTTTTTATCTAAACATATGTTTCAGCATTGTCATTCGCTGAGCTGCCTCCGTAAGTTGCGGTGATTGCTCTCCAAGTGTTGTGCGGGAAAGTAAACGCACGGGCTTTTTTTAGAGTGTATATTTATTCATATATTCGCGAAGAACCAAAACGATTAACCCACTTCCGTTTACGATAATGATCTATATTAATGTCTGATGATTGGGGATAGGTGCATCGGATTCATGCATTCGGAGGAAAACATCATTTTCTGCTCTAAATCTTAACAATATTAAAATATAGGCATCCAACTCATGCATCATCTCGTCTAGCTGAATACATTATTTACGTCGAAATGACCAAAATGCAAACATATGTCTTCATTTTGGCCATTTAGACTTCTAGATTCAACCCAAGGGTCCCTCCAACACCCGAGCGCCTTTACGTGGGAAAAAACGTTTGTTGAGAAGTTTTATTCCTCAGCCGACCTTTCAATCTGTAGATGTCACGATGCGTGACAGCTACAGATTTAAAGCTCGGCGCATGTCTCAGCGCACAACGCTTCAAGATGCAGAAACAAGCCCACAATTCGTATGTATCTCAACTGACATCTAAAAGTTGCCGCCTAGGTTGTTGTCTTGTTCTTTGTTTTGTTTTTGTTTTATTCTTCCCCGCTGTTTTCTGATTTCAAAAAAGGAGACGAACTTCTTCTTTTTCTTTTTTTTCTTTTTTGCTTTCGTGAGGCTTTGCAACTCCCAGCGAGGAGTCTAGGTGGGGAAATATGGTTTACTGACGACTCTGTTCCGAAGTACAGAAAGCGGGAGGGCCAGGAGCGCGCGTGCCGGCGGGATGCTTTTTGCAAGGGGTACTCGAGAACATGCCGAACACATGCAGGCGAAGACTGGGGAAGGCTGAGGAAGCTTATACCGGAATCGCGGAGATGGTCTCGTGAAGACGGCGCGCGCGCCTTCTGTCGGGATACGCTCTACGATTGGAGGGTTAGGGGAGAGTAACTCCGGAGTAGATACCTCACACTGTAATCTGTGTTTTGTTGACCGCTATTTTTGTTGTTGTGAGTACCTAAAACTACGTGAAGAATACCAGTGCCTAAAGTGTATTTTAACGCGATAGCGTTAAAGACCGACGGCCAGTTCGCGCTTTCCACTTTTCCCCCGCTTCCTCCTCTTCCCTCGCCTTCTACCCTGTTCATCATTGCCTGTTTCCTCCTCCCCCATAGTGAGGAGGATCTTCTGCCTCGCAGAATCTCCAGTCTGGTCGTCGGCCTTTAAGGAGTTCTTGTCGCAGAAAAGCCGGCGTTGGAGGCGTTGCGATAACAGAAATATCTTGATTGGTCGATAGGGTCATGACGTCGCAGCCACATGACCTCGGACGAAACTTTTCAAACAACCCCACAACGCTCACGTGAAACGGGACGTCACGCGTGGAATGAAAGTGATGAAAAAACATGACATGTAATGTGAGTTAAAGGTCGCCGCATTTCACAAATGGCTCTCACTTTATAAAGTAATTCATTTGCCGTCAACAAATATTTGGAGAATTTTAGGCGGGATTTGAACCCACGACCCTTCGGTTGCAAACCAAACATACTACACTCTAAAAAAAAAAAAGTGCGTTTACTTTTTTGCACAACACTCGGAGAGCCAATCACCGTAATTTATGGAGGTAGCTCAGCGAATGATGATCCCAAAACATATGTTTAGACCAAGAAACACAGTTTGAGTTGTGACATTAAGTAATGCAAAACGTCACGCTTGCATTGCTTAATGTCAAAACTCAGACTGCGCTTTTTTTTTTTTTTTTTAATATATGTGTTGGCATTGTCTTTTTCTGAGCTGCCTCCATAAGTTACGGCGGTTTGCTCTTCGAGTGTTGAGCGGGAAAGTAGACGCACGGGCTTTTTTTTTAGAGTGTACTACCTATTCGCGACTCCAGCGCGCCGCTCGCCCTCCCGCGGACGAGCGGAGAACTAGAGGAACGGGGACGGCAGCGGCGGCTGCGGCGCGGAAAAGGTGGCAGGGGCAGTCGGCCTTGGTGCGTGAAGCCCTTGTAACGAAAAAAGTGAGCGCGTTAAAATAGGAATTCTTGTGCTGCACCTCGCATCAGCGTTTTACGAAGGACCGGGATGTCTAATTTCATTAGGGACTTTTCGTATATCGCATACGCTGCGGATTTCTGGTCTTGTGAATGACCGCCAGCTAGATCTGTGCTCAACGTGACGGCAAACGCTCAGTAATGTAGAGCTCTAGCGTTCGGTCTATAAAAAGTGTATTCTTTGCCCTAAGTAGGAGAAAATTGGTCGCGCAACCATATGTCGAGCAATACACGTCGGGAATGAGTTCGCGTTTTAAGGCCGTAGGAACATGACCATTTATTCCAAGCAACAGTGACGCGTACTTGCTTTCAGGTAATTACTAATAAATAAAGAAATGCCCGAAGCATTTTAAGCGCCTCTGTGTCAGCCAGCCGTTCGTGACGAGAGCTTCGAACGGGCAGTTTTGGCGAGAGGGGCCACAAAGTTGTAAATACAAAATACAAAATGCAAGTACCAAAAAAATGGTTTATTAAAATATGCATTGTTGATAGAGCAATAAATAAAACCCTCAATCCCTAAACACGCCGATTATGGTAATAGGCTGTTTTAGCATAGCGTTAGCGCAGGCTACCGTTGGCTACCGTGAGCAAGGCAACGCTCCTGGCACGCGCTGAAAATTGTGCTTCAAAGGCACAGCGCGAGCCTCCGGTTGTAATGCTACACCGCGCGGTAGCCTGCGGTAACAAACTTCCTATCAATAACCATAGAGCAGTTTGATCACGTGTTGCAATACACTAAAACCGAGACGGTGAGCAGCGAGTTGCGAGCCTGTGACACGAAGGCATCAATACTGTGAACGCTGCTCTTCCGAAGCTTGACGGTCACCGTGCGTGGCTCACTTCTTAGAGCACCAATGGCCAGGCAAGGCGAAAACACGATATCTTCCATCACCCTCAAAAATATTCTGCCACAAACAGTGACGTGGCCGTTGCGTAAAACGCGCTCGCCCACCACAAAGCTTCTCAAGTTGAGGTTTCTGCAACTTTTAAATATCAGCATGCTCATTTTGCTAACGCGCATCAACATCTCCGTCACCTGTAATATGATCCTGCCCTAATCACTTCACGTTTGCAGACGAATAAATCATTTTTAGCGCACTGACCAGCGTCAGCGAGCAGGCGCACGGGAAACCCTGAAGAATCTATCCCCGTCTCTTCCGCCATCTTGGAACTACCGCCCCGCCACCTATAGGGCGTTGGAGTTGCGAATAGTCGGTGACAGGTCAAGAGCAAAGTGGAAGCTCCTCCCACCCCTTTCCACTTTAGTAAAACGAACGGTGGAGAGGAGGCGACCTCCTCTCGAGCGTTCACTCCGCTGAAGTGGTAAAGGGGTGGGAGGAGCTTCCACTTCGTTCTTGACCTGTCACCGACTATAGGCCAAGTCCACAATTTTTGTTTTTATTGCCTAGGCTATGTCCGCCGCACTTCTTGCTCATTGGCAGGCAGAGCGTGAGAAGCGAATGAGAAGGCCATGCATACGAGGCACGAGTGGAACGCTATCGCGTCCCACTATTTTTTCATAACTTTCCTGTTGCTTTTTTATCTGTACGGATTTCACGAACTGCGTACTTACATTGCTATTTAATATTTTGTTTAAGAACTTACGGATACTGTAGTTTATGCGCCAAGGCATACCGAAGACGACGAGGAGCTGCAACGCAGTCTTGCGCCCTCGCTTGCTCGAACTGCTCGGGCAGGTGATCAAACCGGGCTGCTGTCTTTCACAATGTACTGCCTCGAACCTGACCTGTAAATAGCTTTTTGTAATTAAATATGCATAACAGATACGGTCCGCAAAATTATTTGTGAACATTATCAAACCTTACGACCAACAAAGTAATCGCCACGGCTTCGACATTTCCCAAGAACTGGTTAATGTCATAAATAGAAGTCGATGAAATGGACGCCCTGCTTATTTTTTAAGACAAAGTGTAACTCTAACGACTCTTTATATTTTCAAACAAGCTTGGCTATAGATCACCACGTTATGCGAAAGAAAGTTGGAGTATTGCAAGTGGTCTTTTTTCATTCATATGTTGTTTTATTTTGAACATCAAATTAAGGTTGGTAACTATACAGGCCGTGATCACCTAACCTTCCATGTCCGTCACCATCGGAACGTAAAGCGGATACATGTTTGCTAGTAATTTACGAGATATCAATCATCAAAAAATTAGCAGGAAGCATACAAAAAAATTCCGCAACGTACACAAACAATTCCTTTAGCGTCCTTGTGGATGATGCAAACACTAAGCGCAGCTGCGTTCACGCCCTTTCATAGTGCTAAATGTCATGCAGTCAGTTTTTGTAACGATACTTCAGAATTTACTCTTTCGTGTGCAGAAGTGACGGTCGCTTCTTCGTTAGCTAATAAGTTCACCGTGTTTTTTTTGTGTATGACTGCGCATTAATATCCTTTACAATGGGAGGCTGGAGGAAAATATTCTTGGACGATCAAGGTTAAGACTTCAAGGACGTCTTGGCTCATCAACCTATATTCCACAAAAGTGAGAGCTTTCGATGCATGTGTTCCAACCTGTATACCCAGCAAAATAAAATAATTTTTGGGACAGCTTTTACAGCGCGTACATACAAAGCTCTGGTTATGTTGCTGTCGAAAACACTTCGTGCAAATTAGCGAACAAAAGAAACAAGGTGGTTTCTTACGACAAACCGAGAGTGGCATCGAACGGAACGCGTCTTAGTGAAAGTTATTGTGGCTGAATTGTTATACGCCGCTTCATTACGTGATGACAATCTTCCAATTTAATTAAAACAATGTCGCCCCGATTAACGGTTCAACGGTCGATAATTTCCAGCAATCGAAACAAGGAAGAATGCCGACATCTTTTTTCGGCTGATGTGCGTTCTAGGCGTAGAATGTATTGTGTTTACCAGACCGAGGTAGAGATTCTTTCACCACGTTCGTATCGCTAGAGAATTTGCCTTTGCGCTTGCTCGCGCCACTCCGTATCATTGTTTCTTATCAGAGGTAGACCGGCGTGAAATTGCCCCAGGCGTTTCCGCCTCTCGCCTCAGCAGCACTCTTGTTGTTGTTCTTTTTCATCCCGCCCTACAAATGGTTACTTTTTGTTATATTATTTAACGCATTGGTTATCACTGAATTGCAGTGTGGTTAGTTTCACCTCGAAAGAGCCATTATATGCTGTTGTTGTTGTTGTTGTTCTTGTTGTTGTTGTTTTTTGTACAAGAAGAAACACCCTGATATTTTTTATCAAAACTTTGAATGCTGAACGACGTGGTTATGGGCTGTTTCAACCTCTCAATGCTGCTCGGCAAAATTACCAGGCAGAGTCAATGAAAGGGCACGGCACGAAACTTTGAAGTTGCGATCGTCTTCATGCAGGATATTGCTATTCCACGCCTTGAATATAACTTAGCTTTACTTTGTACTTGCCTAGCGGTCTCGCAATAAAGAAATCGAACTTTCAAAAAACATAATTTAGTTTTTTTCTTTTTTTCAAGGACTAGTTATTTTGTACGCATTTCAAGAAAAATCATGGAACCAGCTTTCGTTGGCGTTTTTCTAAACAAGTCGGTTGGAAAACAAGAACAACCAAGTTTAACTCCGGGAAAGACGTTGTTGATGCTGTTTATTTATTTAACTTACTTATTTGTTTATTTACTTATTACACTATCACACTCAGGAAACCTTACCCTCAGAACAAGCGTCAGAAGAAAATAATAAGTGAAATTGGAGAGCCGAACCTTCGACGGCCTAATCTCAAATGTGCTCTCTTGTGTTAACAGACCGAGTGACGAAAAAAAAAAAAGGACTTTCAGCTAACGCTGTACCGGGAGACGAAGCTACCAGACAATATGAGGAACCGCTTCAAACCCCTTTACTTTCCCCCCTTTGGGGAAAAGCCTCTGTGCTCGACTGGCCATTGTAATGAATTCCTTTGTTGGACCTCGGCCCGGAGATCCGAGTCCACCGAACCGATAACCCACGCAGAGTCTCTGTCAGACGCAGCGCGTGTAGAGCGCACGGCGTTGTGTAACTACCTGTATCTTGGCGACAGTGTGCAATACGCGGGTAGCGACGTGACTTTACGTAAAAAAACAGCTGTGTATAAATAAGATAGCTTACTGGTACAGAACAATGAACTATGGTGCGTTTTGTAACAATTCAGGAGCGGGGGCACCTTTGGTTGGACGAGGAAAAACGCCTGGTAGAAACACATGCATTTTTACGTAGTGAGGTTGTATTCACCAGGTGACGCCACGAACTGTCTAGCTAGACTGACCATAGCGGCACAAGTGGCAGCCTGAATAAATTATAATATATTAATCTTATAGATCGGTCCACTTATTCGTTCATCAACCTGCTGCGTTTCGCATCCGGAAGTAAGTGGCTTTTTGAAACAAAACAGTCCTACAACAAACTTGAACATACGTTCCTTTTCCTTCCGATCAGATCAACGCTAGTTACTGGGTTTTTAAGCTGGTTCTGTACTATTTATTTTAAGATTGATCGTTCGTCTGTTCGCAGAGCGGAGGAATCTCTAAGACCAAAAAGCGGTGCCGTGTGTCTTTCTGAGCATATATAGATAGCACTTGGAGAAACTGAGTGCAGCCCAGAAGTATAGGAAAAGCCACACACATAAAAAGTCCTATCAGATAACTTGTTCAAATCTATACTGGTGAACACGTCACGGACTAAACTTTCAGTGCGGGTTACATTGTTTGGAGAGGAGGCGGTTGAAACGTTCTAAGCGCCTCGACAGCCCTTTTAAACCGGTAGGTTTATATGCCCAAACACGCTCAAAGTCATGTCCAATAAAGGGTCAAAACGCCCGTGGCTGAAGTTCAAGGTCGCGTAATCAATGTCACGTAAGCACCGGTTGCGTCAGCTCCGTTCGTGTAAATGCCTAAACATCCTACCACAACACGGTAAATTTGTTCAAATAAGGTTTTCTACACAGAAAAGAGCAGAAGGCATCGCGTTTCGAGGTCACGTGAGCTGCCTCACGAATGCTTGCTAATCCTCGCATTACGGCACTCCGCCGAGAGTTGGGATTGTCCCACTGGTCCGGCGAGAAAATCACAAGGCGCCGAACGACAACTTCGATGTTGTGTGTAAAAAAGCATGGTGGAAGTTGGAATCCATCGCCTTCTTGCACTAACCGCGCCAGGGTTGAGTCTGACATTAGGATTATTGTTTCTTTCGTCGACGGAACTAGGAGCAGCCTTTCGGACTGTAAACATTCACATTGTCGGTTTAAAGACCAACGACCAGTTCGCGCTTTCCACTTTTCCCCCGCTTCCTCCTCCTCTCACCTTCTACCCTGTCCACCGTTGCCTGTTTCCTCCTCCCCCATGGTGAGGAGGATCTTCTGCCTCGCAGAATCTTGAGTCTGGTCGTCGGCCTTGAAGAGTGCAGCCGACTTCAAGAATACAATGCTTTTCACGCACATCATCAAACTAATTGAACTCGTCGTTCGACGCCATCTTCCTTTCTCGCCGGAGTGACGAGACAATCTGTAAGAAGGGAAAAGTTAGTCCTCGGCTCCCTGCAGAGTACGGGGATTAGCAAGCGTCCGTGGTGGTCCACAAAACCTCAAAACATGGCGACGTATATTCCGATACCTAAAGAAAATCTTCGTCGTGTAAGTACGCCACAAGCGCAATGTCAGACTGCCAACTTTGACGATGCTGGTGTAAGAATGCGACGACTTCAACCTTGACACATCCTTTTTTGCACACGCCATCGAACTCCTCGTTGAACGCCATCTTCTTTTCTCATGGGAACGATGGGGCAGCCTTGGCTCTCTGCAGAGTGCGAGGATTAACTCAACAAGCATCCGTGATGTGGCGCACGTGACCCCGAAGCGCGATGACGTTTGCTCCTCTCTGTGGAAGAAATCTCCGCCGTGTGAATGCACCATGCGGAGGTTCGCCATGAGAGATACATAGCGACGTGGGGAAGCCGGTTCTCGCTTGCAGTGCTGCGCAAAACTAACTTCGACCTTGCGAAGACTAAGCGTGGCATTTCCCCAAACCTACCGTTTTTGCACGCCGACATTGTTCCGAAAAACATTGGCTTTCATTCGGGTAAGTTTGGTAGAGTAAATCGACGACGGTCGGGGAGTCAACGATCGAACAACGATCGGGGAGTGAAGATAAGTTTTCATCTACAAAAAGGTGAAACACAAGTGAGAAGTCTTAAACGAGTCATTTGGCTTAGCGCGTGCGTGAGAAGGGGCAGTTGAAAATGTGAAAATTCCGAGCAAGGCTTCTCGGCGCATCAAGAATAACTTGTTTGCTCCAAGTACCCTGCTTTCTCGCGTATTACTTTCAAAAGATAATATTTATAAGCATTTTATTGCCATAGAATAACTTAGCAGATGGAATTTTCATCTCAATTCAGGCACGGGATTAAAATCAATATTCTGAAGACTGATGTTTCTTCCACTGCATGTACATCACATGTTTGACCGCTCCGCGATTCTTTCACTTCTCACACTGCTGCACTAATCCTCTTCTCTGACACTTTCAAAATAAATTTTATGACCCTTAATAAATTAAAGAAGCTGGTATTTTTTAATAATTTTGGAAATATAAAAGTCGAACTTTTTCGTTTGATAAATTTCGGCAAGTCTGGCAAGCTTTAAATGTGACCCACATAAGATAGTTTGGGAAACTTGATATCACCAAAAGCTCAAACCTAGCACGTTTGGTAGCATGCAAATTCAATATTATATGCACAATATAAAATCACGTTATATACAGTGTGCCCCTCGAAAACAGCGAGAGGATTTTTAATTACGCGAAAATAAGCTTCGCCTACTCGAACGCTCATTTTCCACCCAAAATATAGCGCGAGCGGTGCGAGACCGTATGCCAAAGTTTCAGCACTAACCACTCCTTATCCAGAGGGAACGGTTAGTGCTGAAACTCTTGGCATATGGTTCTGACCGGTAACGCTACATTTGAAGCAGAAGAATAAATGTTCGGCAATGGCAACTAATTTCCGTTGTGAGAACAACTAAATATCTTGGGGGACACGCTGGATATACGAATGAGCAGATATTTCGAAAACGAAATTTGAAACCTTTTTTTCTTAATAACAACTTTTTAAGTTGCTTCATGTTAGTACTAGTAACAACGTATGATTTTTCTCTATCATAAAATATAAATAGAAAAATATAATATTTTGTTTGCATGACTGCAATTGAAACTTAAAACTTATCAATAGTGAGTCGTGACAGGTGTCCTCGCATACGTGATATTCTCAACAATAGTTTCGTATTAATGTAGATAATTACCTGAAATTAATACTTAACACGTAAGCTTAAAGATACCAGTAAAAGTGCGCAATGCGAAGGAAAGGGTATTTTACTTTGCAACAAAGCTTGCAGTTTTCCAACACACGTTTAACAAAATTCAAGCTTTATTTCCAGTTATATATACAAAATGCTCTATATTTCCTTTATATTTTATGGTAGATCACGACCATACCTTGGTATTGATAAAAAATAAAGCAAATGTTTATTACAAATTTTAATTTGTACATATAATATAAAAATTGTATAAAATAGAAATAGCTACATTAGAGCATTACTGTAAAAGCCTTTATTTTCGCGGCCACTATTTTTCGCGAATCGCTAACAGTGGACATAATCTAGGCCTGAGAATAATTTATTTATTCACAAAAACTTAACATATCAAGCCGCAAAATCTTTTTTTTTTTTTCACTTTGTGATGTTTTGCACAAAGGCATGTAGAAATTACTGCCCCGCGGATCAGAAGGCCATATAAGAGACTACCCATCTTAGGATCCTCCGATAAGATGAGCTGGCTGGGCTAGCGGAGCAAACTGGGCAGCGCTGGCACCGCGTAAAGCGGGCGAGAGGAAGCGGTGAACGTGCTGCGTGCAGCGTAGGCGTCTTCAAGATGGCCGCCGTGGGGCCTCAGCCCAAAACACGAACTGTTAGAGCTTGTCGTCTCACGTGCATCGTCAAGGTCAGTGTCACATCGTAGACCTAATGTTTCGGCCGAAACATAATTTTGGCCACGTCATTCGCCAACCGCAATTTCAGATTACAAGATGTCAGGTATTGGCTGCGCAAGAAAGGACACGCAAAGACATTTTTAGTGTGAAAACGTATATCTTGTGCAGGGTCAATCAGCCAGATCCACATAGAGCTCGAAGTGTCCTTCGTTTATTCAGCTAATAAAATGCCAGCTTCACGAAAGGTCCTTCCCGTAGTTTACTGAAAACGCCGCTATGAAATTTCTCATGAAGCCGGTACAGACTGTATGTTGCGAGAACATGAACATTTCGGTAATACCTTATTCTGTTCGTGATAATCGATTATTTAACGGCTCGTGCATTTTTTTTTCACCAACTTTGTCACGATAACGCACTCTAAGAAAGTTGTAACGTCGACTTTCCCGCAGAACCTTTGGGAGAGCCAACCACTGCAATCTAGGGAGCGAGCTCGTCGAATATCGAGGCTGAAAATAATTTGGATTGCAGCGATTGACTCTCTAAGTGCTTTGCGGGAAAAAAGGTGCTCCATATATTCCTTAGAGTTCCCGATCACCCGAAAACGTCCGGCAAACGGAATCCACAAAAATAGCCGAACACGAAACAAATATCTATAGGTCTCCACGCTCAGAGTCAATGACGCTCTGAGTGCTTTTCGGTGCCATGTTCCACGCTAAGCAAAGACAACTGATGGGCGCAAACGAGATTCATTTTGTAAGCGAGTGTGCGTTGGTGTCCTTCCGCTCGCATGAATGGAAACGTTGACGGAAGAGTGCATCAGTCTCCCTGAGTCTGCTCTGGGAGCGTTCATCTTTTAGCGCTTGAGGGGACTCAGTCTTCATCCCAACCGTATGTCAACAGCATCGCCCAATGTACCACGTCGTACGTCATCTATAATGGTCTAGGAAGAACATCTGTCTTCGTTTCTAGTTGTGTGGTCTGTGACGAGGGAGGTTTCTGGTGTGCTTCCCGCTGGAGATTTCCTACCGCCGTCAGAAACAGAACGTGGGGCGGCTGACGTTCAGATAAACGCTGACGTTTCGCTGCAGAAACCGGCACATGTCATGCGTCTTTCCAGTGTGATATCGTTGACGCTGCGTACGTTTTTCTTCTAAAGTGGGTTCCTGTGCTAAAGTTATTTCACAAAAAATTTGCCCAAGTCAACGCTGGGCGCATTTGCAGACGACACAAGTAGCGACGCTATTAACATCCGGACAAAAAGCGAGTTGCGCGGCGCAAACATGGACGGCGCCACCATCAAGGTGTACAGCAGCGCTCGTGTGGTGGGAGGTGCGCATTACTAAACATGCAAAAAAAAAAAAAAGAATCAAACATCATTTAGCTTTAGTTATAACTGCATATTATTTCGCAAAATACAAATTACGTATTCCTAAAAATATAACGATTTTTTTAAGTTTGTGTATACATTGCATTTTCTTAATTTTGTCCTTTTCTGTATTTTGCGTTTTTAAACTGAAACCGTTGCCTGTGCGCATGCGCGCTTGAGCGATGCGCTCGAAACCGGTGGACCGTTGTGGAGGCGTCCGTGAGTCTGCTCGAGTACTCTCGCTTGCGCTTCGGTCCCTTCGGTGCGTCAAGCGACGGCGTGTCGATCATCGCACTGCGCGAGCCTCGCACTTTCGGGCAAGTGTAAGGCCTTTCCTGTGGTTGAACCACCTCATTCGTGCGGTTACGCAAAGTAGTGCCCCAGCAGCGTCGGGGACAAGAAGCACCCGTTCGATCGGATCACAAACTGACTACGGTGAGTTTGAAGGTTTTCACCCCAATTACTACTACTAATAATAATAAATGTATTTATTTTGCCGAAAGTTTACAGTTGTAAGGTGAAAGGGAAAAAATCACTTTAACACAACTTGACTGAGTCATGATACACCTAAATAGCAGTTAAGACGCGGGCACTAAAATTATTTACATATGATTAGTAAATAAATGAAAACATCCAGAGAGAGAAAACTTTATTAGTGTCATTATATAATGCGAATTCAATTTGAACAGACTAGAGCATTAGCAGACAAAACGTGGCAAAAAAACAACTTCAATTTCCAACAATTAAATAAAAATCTATTCGTTTTGGTTTGAGATGAGTATAATCGACACTTATATTCTATTAAGTTTGGTGTGAGAATGAGTATAATTAATTTTCAGTAAGCTTCTCACCGACACATTGTTATGTTCTATATTTTCCTACTGAACTGATTCGGTGTAGTCGGAAGGGTGTATGATGCGGTGTATTGTCCGTAAGTAGTACTAAAAAATGGTACTTCCCATGGTTCAACAGTTCATGTTTGAAATGCATATACCCTTTTTGTTAGGTTTGCTAAGTCTTCGAGATAATGTTGAGAATGATTTTTTTTTCTACAATATATTTCGAACATAAAAGATACTTGTATAAATCAAGAATTTTCCATTACTTTAAGTCGACTTAAAAAATGTTTCATTGGATAATCCAGTGCATCATGAGAAATGCTTCAATTAATATCTTTTCTTTGTAATATAAAAATCTTTTGAAGATTGGCATACGTAGTGGTCCTCATATAAGATGGCCATAATTTATATACTAGTAAAAAAATCGAATTGTATTATAATAACTTTGTTTTCAGTTATTTTAATTAAAACTTTCCTGCTGATCTTCCAGCCACAAATAGCACCATTTGAGGGTTATGTACTTTTCTAGATAATTGAATATATATTTAGTTCACAAAATGCCACTGTGATTTAATTGCGATGCACACATTTCGGCGAGCGTTTTTAGCACGTGGTTCTGTGGATAAAAGCCGTCCTGATAATATTCTATCATCTGTAGACTGTCGGCGAAATTGCACCTCCTCTACCTCTCGTCGATTTCGTGCACAACAGTGTAGATCCCCGTCGAGTAAATTGTAGTTTATAAACAAATATTGTTCTGCCAGTTTTACAATATTTTACATAGTTCATTTCCTATAACATTCTGCCTGTTTTCATTAATGTATCATGAAGATGCTACCCTGCGACTATAGTTTACTATGTTTTATTTCTTTCAGAAATAAATCGAAAGCTGGATAGTCTTATAATTTAATTTGAAAATACACTTCTAAACTCGCGGAAAGATTAACGCATAGAAGGACAAAATGCAGACAGCATAGCTTGATTGTGAAATGTGCTATCCGTCCTTCTATGTGTAATTCTTTCGCATGTTCTTACACCTACCAACGCACTCCCTCGAAACAATTAAAACTCACGTTAGGCTTTTTTTTTTCTTGTTTGTTGCACATAGAATAGCAACATTTGCATTCCGTTTTTCTTTTTGTATTCATACAGATTGTCAAGGCAAGAAAATCACTCCATCAAGCCTCAGGAACAGGGAACCCTATTAAACAAAAGGGAGTGTTCGTGGTCACTTCTTTGTAAAGTGCACTTGATTGCTGTCCAACCTATCAAGCTGAACATGTAACCATTAGCATACTAGGTTCTGCCGTAGTGATCTATGCAGTCTAATCTACGGTCAACTGTAATGTAAAACGAGAATGGCTTGGGCAACGAGGATAATAAAAAAAGGTTAGTCTAAGCTTAGGAGCAACCATGTATCGTAGCGCTGTTTCTCTTCTGCAAAGTGTATGTGTTGCGACGACACAGACTAATGTGTTCTTACGTTGTCCTGTGTAGATCTTGAGATGATAGACAACACACATACAGCAAAAGTGAGAAAGAACAATGAAGTCGCTTGTCCATCCCATGGGCACCATAGGATCTTGCGTCTACACCAAGATAACCTGGTTCAAGTCATGGTTCAACTTGACGGCGCAAGCGTACAGCTATCGGAAGCTCATCAAGAGGCCAAGAGAAATGAGAAATACCAAAGTGGTCTACAGACAGCAACGTCTACACAGTATTAAGGAATATGTCTCGAAAGATTCCGGCTGAAGTCTGCAAGTACGCAAGAAATAAGTTTGCCCGGATAACAATGCATTGTGTTAAATTTTTATTTGCATGGACCAGTCAGAATGACACAAGCTTTCAACTGGGCATAAAATCTTTCGGCTGTGCTTCTTGAGACCCTTAAGAGAAAATGTCCACTACGTCAGCAGGTTTCTCCTTGCATGATTTTTATGGAGCAAGATCATAGACTAACAGAAACCTTTAAGTATCCACTTTGTTCAGACAGGGTTTTAGCTATGTCATTCTGACTGGTCCATGCAAATAAAAATGGCATGCACCAGTCAGAATGTTGTTAATTATCGTCATCTGCAACTGATTCAAGCTGGAAACCCCTAAAAACGTTTAACCATTGTCAGTCCATGGTCTTAGCTGACAAAGGTGAAGCTCTGGGGAAATTCTGTATCCGAAGAGCTTCACTACTCTTTTTGACTCACCCATATTTATTTTTTATTTTTTGAGCTTGTAGCACGTCTTTAGAGACCACAATAAAAAAATGAAAGCCGTTTACAACTCCCTGTAACGCCGAACTAGAGCGCAGCTCTTGAGGAGGAGAAGGGAAGGGTACTGAGGGAGGGTAAACTCCTCCTCCCTCCTCCTGAACTCCTCATCCTACCAAATACTCCTCCCTCCTCCTCCTCCTTCCTCCTCCCCCTCCTCCTCCCTCCTCCTTCTCTCTCCTCCTCCTCCTCCCTTCCCCTCTCCCTCCTCCACCTCCTCCCCTTCCTTCTCCCTCCCCTCCCTCCCTCCTCCTCCCTCCTCCTCCTCCTCCCTCTCCCTCATTTTCATCCCCCCTCCTCCTTCCTCCTCCCCTCCTCCTCCTCCTCCCTCCTCCTCCTCCTCCTCCTCCTCCTTCCTCCTCCCCTTCCTCCTCTCCTCCTCCCCCCTCCTTTCCGCGCGGTGCATTATGGGATATTTCCCATGATGCACCGCGCGGTTACGCCGACGGCGACGGCGACGCCGACGCCGCTCAAGCCGGAAACGGGCGCCTAAGAGCTGCGCTCTAAAAAAATAAAAACATTTATTTACCCGTTTCGCTTCCGAAGTAGCTGTCCATAGTCCGTACTCCGGATTCCTTTATTTAACATGGCGAGTTAAATTTGTATGGGGATACATTAGTCCCAAAAATAGGGCCTATATAGCGGCTTGACCGAAACGATCGACCATGTTAGCGAGACACGACTGTATTGTGTTTTTCAATCGCAAAGACAGATATTCTCGTGTCATAGTTGCATCTGAGTTTACGAAACATTAAACAGTCACTTGGCGAACAATAGCAGTAATATTTGCTGCCCGCGCGCTGATAACCTTTAAAGTGAAAAAGCACTATGTCGTGTTCGCGCTAAAGTGTCACACACTGTATCTTCACTGTAGCACCTCTTGCTAACGTAGATACTGCGCGTATTATTAATATTTGTTTTCTGCATAGCAGTGCTTGTTTCAAGTGACAGTGCAAATTGTTTTTATTTGTCATGCAAATGACTGAATAAATGCGTCATTGAGTGCGAAAAGCGAAAAATTCTGCATCTGTTTTGTATCCCTGGAAGACGCCGACGACAAGTAACGGACTGTCAACTGCTGGTCACAAGGTAGGCAAGCAGGACTTACAATTCCTTGCCATAACAAGTGGCATGGCACGCGCAAACCGTAAATTTCCAAACGAAACCTACCGCGGGGAGCGGTACCGACGATACCGCGGTAGGGAGCAGCGGCAGGGCAAGGCGGAGGGCCTACGCCATGCTGTATTTTTAGCGGCTTCGTCTTCACAAACGGCTAGGAAGCCGCTCAACCTAGCTCGACGGCGTCAAAAGTCATAATTAAAATGTTAGCGCTCCATTGTATAAACATGATTTTTGGTTCTTATTTTAGTTTCGCAATCTATCGATATAGAGCAACGAGTCGCCGATTCGTTGCCGTAATGAGCCCTCCGATCACCGAAGCGTTTCTTGGCGCCCAGTTTACCCAGATATCTAGGATGGAAGCTTGGACGTGTTGTATTTAACAACGTACAGCGAAACGTACACTGTCAGCGGTTGTTTGTTTCCTTTCTTCCGTCCCGTCTGTTTGGCTGTACGTTTTTAAATAACCAGATACCTACTCCATTGGGTGTATGCCAGTAACCAGCCACTGACGCTATTCATTTGTGGCGTTATCTACACCCATCAGCGCAACGGGCAGACGGCGCAGTCTGTTGTCTGCTCGTTGTGTAAATCGGGAGATGGCGCCACAAGAAAATAGCGTCGCTCACTCGGTTGTCTGCGAACGCTCCCAACGTTGACTTGGGCAAGTTTGTTGCTCTCATTTTCTTACACCTTTACGCCTTGAAATTCACTCGGTAAAAATTACCTGTTCAGTGCTCATTCGGTGAAAGCTTGAAGTTTCATTCGCAGGTGTAGATTTCTCCAGCTCGCTTTACAGCAAAAGATTGGCCAGTGCCTTTTTGTTTGTTATTTCTGTTGACTGCCAGTGTCGATCCCCGAGCGAAAAACGTAAGAAAGTGAACCCTATCCTGTTAGCATCTGTTTTCTTCTGTCCCTGACTTTCAGGGTTCTACTTAAAAGTGAGAAATTACGTATGTGAGATCTCTTGCCAATACCGCCCGTTTTATATTATTAAATTTTTTGTAAATTCTTAACATCTTGGTCAACACAATATGGCATACGAAACCCGGATTGGGAACTTAAAAAAAAAACATGTAATCATCTTTAAAGAGTACAGGAACGCACTTTCTTTGCATGTGTTGTGTAGCATGCCTATTAATTCGCACCTGAAAACCTCAGATTACATGGTATTTTTCTGAAACGTTAGCTTGACGACCTAACCGAATGTGCGATATGGCAGTGAAGAAGATAAATAATTTGTTTATGGCCATAGAATTTCCGGATTAGAGCACTGGGTGATCTACATCCTAATACAATATCCTATATTCAGAGGACTCGAGGCAAAATCTATCCTGAAAGAGGCAAACCGGCAGTGTTACCGAATATAAAGTGAATCTCCACAAGAATTCTCAGACTTATCATCAAAAACTTAACAGTTCCAAGGCTGAATTTCTAAAAGTATAGTAAATTTGTTGAGAATGGCCACTATTCCTTCCAATGATGGACGTAAACCATAACAACCAAGAACCTCGAATTTATTTATTTACTTATCTATTTTACCCTCAAGGCCAGGACCTTATTCAAAGGGGTGTGGTAAAAAAACAAAGCAAAAACATAAACATTTGAAGACACACGCGTTAAACAACTGAGGAATACATTATTACAACCTCTCGAACAAAGTAAGAACACTACAATTTATGCAAGCAATGAAGGTATTGTCATAATCACGCTTCTTGCTATGTGATTTGTTCTTCTGTGCTCTTATCAGCTAATGATGCAATCTCAGTGACTATGGAGCGATAATTGTCGCTCGGGGCTTACCAAGCCCTGTATTTCTTACCTTTTTGGTGCAAAAATGTTGATTATAATGCCATAATACGAGTCGAATGAATTTCAAAATGGAATTGCTAAGGATAAGCAACGCGTTAGGGGTGCTAGGCGGTGCCGATAGTAAAGACCCCAGTTCGAGCCTTATACAAGTGCCCCCGACACCAGCGCGTGTCGTTAGCAGAGCCTGTTTCCGGAAGCGAAGGGCGGGTCGGTGTCATCCCAAGAGACCCACGCTAATTAATCGTTTTACCCAGCGCAACTTCATTGACCCATTGGGAGAGGACAGGCTCTCGCAGGTTCGTGCGTGTTTCTCGTCCAGTGTGGAATCAGACAGGGGGAGGGGGGGGGGGCGTTAGATGAAGACGTAGACGATGTACTATATCGGCGGCAGATCTGAACATGCCGCTGTTCTCGGTACGAAAAGGTCGGTCGCGCTCAGCTACCCGTCAGCTGCTTGGGTACTCGGACACCTCTATAATGAACATTCAGTAAAAAGCAGTGT
Source organism: Ixodes ricinus (assembly GCA_037355805.1). Taxonomy (NCBI): domain Eukaryota; kingdom Metazoa; phylum Arthropoda; class Arachnida; order Ixodida; family Ixodidae; genus Ixodes; species Ixodes ricinus. Next base: position 46,567 of record JAZHYW010012949.1, on the reverse strand, counting down.
GCACTTATTTTGTTTAGGTAACCGCGTGGTTTTAATTTACTGGTGTATTGTGTTCTGTATATGCAGGAACACCGGACCTATAGTCAGGCTTCCAATGGAAAGCTTTTTTTGTCCGGTGTCCTGCTGCTGCTGAAAGCAGTTCACCTGCTTTCAGGATAAATTTCATGTTGGAGGCACATGTCGAGTTACAAACGGTTTTGAGACATGGTTTTATTGCGAGACGATTACCCCTAAATTCAAGATGCTTCGAAAACGCTCCTAGAACACTATATTTAACCAAAAAAAAATGTCTTTTAAGCTTTTGGGTAGGAAACTTGCGTTCATAGCAATTTAAAAAAAAGCGTAATATTTACGTCACCAAACTCATTTCGAGTAAGGAGAGAGTTAGAGACGCGTTTCTATTTTATGGCGTAAACCACGAAATAGATTCCGGTTTCGGAATTGCCTAAATGAGACTCGCTATCGCCGCTAAATAAGCTACGCTCATCGTATGGGCACCTGATTCCCAACTTATTTTGCGGACTCTGCTATTTTGGTGCTTAGTGCCAATCATACGCAATACGGAGAGCGAGTTAGTTTGCTTCTTTCGCAGGGGTTGTGTTAACGTCAGGACGCCGAGCTCTGATTGGCTCTGACTGAAGGATAGTGGGTAGATCTAAAAAGACAGCTTGCTTTGAGCTCTACCCACTATCCTTCAATCAGAGCCAATCAGAGCTCATCGTTCGGACGTCAACACAACCCCTGCAAAAGAAGCAGACGAACTCGCGTTCAGCAATGGCGGTGGTTACGATTCGAAAGAACGACTATCTGAGATTTAGATACAGGTGTCAAACCTCACGCGATATCGTTTTTTTTTTTACGTCACGAAATTTTTAACATTTTTGATAAACTAAAAAGCGTTTTCTGTAATTTCAGGTAAAGCGCTTCAGATAACTGCAGCAACCATAAATCGAAACATACAGGTGGCTCAAGTGGCTCTACTCTGATGCGTAACTCATTGCTAGGGACTCTACATAGCCTACTTCTCCATAGCGCATTTTGCCCTGCGCTGCACAAGAAAAAAAAACAAAAAAAACATTATGACTTGTCTTTAGTTGCCAAGAGCTCATGAGTATTATCCGACTAGATCTATAGTTAAACTCGTTTGAAAATGGTAAAGAGTATTCGTAATAACATGTTATTTTATCTATTAATGAGATACTAATAAAGAATGTCTGGCACGCACAAAACTTTTTTGAAGAGCATTGATTAACCGCACATAAAAAAACATGTTTTTGTAGCTTTTGTTTTATAACAAGTTCATGTATAAACAAGGAACAAAAAAAAGTCCGGTGGGGATTTTCTTTTTTTTTCGTAGTGGATTCTTTTTATTTGTCTCCCTTTTGATCTTCTTCCCTTTCCTCTCTTGTTTCTCTTTTTACCCTTTGTCGTGCTGAAAACACGTAGAAGCCGTTTTAAAGACGTTCCATGTGCTTCGAAGGGCCTTCGAACGTCCGTTTCATAAAAATCCCAACGTCGAGGCCAACAATACGCGGAGAGAATATAAATTTACTGTCGCAAAGGCATAAACCCTGAGGGTTGGATGTCTGCACGTTGTACGGAAATGATGAAATACTTGTACTTCTGTTTATATTGTATTTATCGCCACTTTGACCATTGGATCCAAATCGGAAGAGAATTTTCTGTTTTATCAGAAAGCCTGATCTTTATGTTTCGTGAACGCTCTACGCAGGTTGCGTACAAAAAAAAAAAAAAAAAACGTTTCGGCACCAGAAGTGTTAGAACTCGCGCTTATCAACAAAAACCTGCCCCTCGCAGGCGTTGTTAACTTTATGGGATCCTATTATAGTTGCTTGTGTTACGCCTGGCGTTGCAGCGCTTATTTATAGCTCTGTTGTGTGTAGTTAACCAGAGACGCTTCCTACGTGTTGTGTACTTTTATTCGTTTCCGTCCTTCCCCACATCTATCTCTTTTCTGATTTTCGTCTTTTGGGGAGCGTGGTAAAAGAAAAGTGTGTGGTTGGGGGGGGGGGAAAGGTCTCCCCTTCCCCTTTTCCATAGTCGTGGCTACTACGATTTTTACGTGTTTTTTTTTTGTTCATTTTTTACGTATTTTTTCAGCTAACAGGCACGGAAAGTCGGCTCACCTGAATTTATTTAATGTCTATGGTTTTTATTTGCATTGCTACGCTGTCCCGCTTACCGTATTTATTTTTCAGTTGTGTGCTACAATTTATCAGCTTATAATACAGGTGTAGAAATAGATTACATGTTTCAACGGAGTCACGTGAGGTGTTTGTAACATACAGGGTGTGACATAAATGGTGTTTTTTTAGGCTTAACCTATACATAGCTTCTTTTTTTAAACGTGTTAATGCATTAATGGGGTCTGTACATTCAGTATACGACAGGGGTCATAGTATAGGAGGCTAATCGTGAGGATAAGACTGATAATTAACTTATATATCTTGGTTCACTTTTTAATTAAATATTATATACACATGGTTTTAATTAAAAGCTTGATAAGTGTCATCGAAAACTACTTAATCAGTCAATTAAAAAAAGATTCAGTGTGCGTGTTTGTTTGTTCTTTGTTCCCGGAAATGCCTCGAATTTCGACACGCTCCCGCAGTTTTTACGTTTCTTATCATCTGTGTTTACGCACTGCCAGCCCTCCGTGCGAATTTAGTGCAAATGGTAAGCTTTAAGTACCACCGAACTTCCCGCGCACTCCAAGCCTTTCTAAAATTTAAAGCTGTCGTCCCGGTCTCTAGGTACCGAGTATATGCGTAGAGGTCTTTTAACGTACCACAAATAGCTTCGCACCTTATGCTATATGAATAGGGTTCAGCTTTTTTGTATGTACCGATAAACCCCGAAATATAAACCCCGAGTCGTAGTTCTATAAAAAAAAAAAGAACGAATTAAAGTTGCTCTTAAGAAAGAAAAAGCCAAGCTTTACGTGAAGAAATATTTACTTAGAGTTCCATCTTTTGTTGACCTAGAATACAACCATACAACCCTCCTCAGAATTTCCCTCGAGGAAGCTGCTTTTTTCTTATGTGAAAGCATTAACTGTTTCGTAGAGACAACCGACGTCATCAGCTTTGAAGCCGCGCCAAACGGCACCAAACTCCCCTGTCCCAATGGAGCGAAGTGAAGCCTCGATCTAATTGATAGGCTCCCATTGGCTGGAGTGCGTCATCAAGGAACGAGGCTCCCATTGGCTCGCGCGTGGCGTAGTTAGAAAAGAACGCCACCAGATAAGCCCTCTTCATGGCTGCGCAGCGCATGTAGCGGCCCGGCCGCCGGTAAAAGGAAGTAGAGCCTGCTCGGGCCCAACTCGGGAGAGGTTCCACGGCCGTGCTCAGCGCGGCGCGGCCACTTCACGAGAGCGCGCGCTCGGCCGTCGGCTGCAACTTCCGCAGTAGCGAAACGTGGCCCTCCACGCCACTACGCCGCAGACGAACTAAGGGAGCTGGAGAACGACATTCATGCTTTCGCATTCGCAACTCATAAAAAGTGCTTAAATATCCTCGAAGTTTTTTTCTAATTTTTTCTTTATTTGTTATTTGGTTTCCTACCCCAACCACCATCGAGACGTATTCTAACAAGTCAAGTCGCTGGAATGTTTTCTGAAAGTTGAAGAATTTCATGCCCGTGTCCCACTTACATTCAACGTAAGCCCTGATTAACGACCGACGTCTAAAATAGCCACCTAAAAGCGTCGAATTTGAGGGTAAAATAAACCCCTAAAAAACGCCCCCGAATTCGAAGAGAAAGTAACCCCCAAAACACGAAACCCTTCACCTTTATGAACCGTTTTGGTGAACTGGGCGAATGACCCCATTTGATTTGGTATTTGGTTGCCTTAACGGAGATTTCGGTAAGCGCTCCCTGGAACCAAGTGCGGCACTGCTCCGATAAACCCACACTTTAGTTGAGACGCCCACAAGTGTGTCGATCCTGGTAAGAAATAATTACCCGCTCCATGAAGGTTAGAGTTGGTTAAACATCAAGCCATGCAGTCTAATCACAGTTTTTTTCTAATATATGCGCAGCAAGTTTCAGGTACCACCGTTAACCCGATTAGAACAGAAACACTTCCGCCCTCAGTCTACCTCCGCAATAGTGCTCATCATTACTATGCATGCTGAAATCGCACATGAAAAAAATTTAGTTGGATGCCATTCATATTTTAAACGATCCACGAGCTGGTATTTATCCTACAGGTCTTAAGTGTGCTTATAACTTTTGTTGAGATTTTTGTAGCCGCAACTTCGGGTACCTCAGCTTCCACCGCGTTTTCTTTTGCCACACGAGTGACGTTCCAACTGTGAAATCGCAAGTAAAAATATCCCAATGTGAGTAAGGCATTAGGGATGGCCGTCTATCTACATTTCCGCAGAGACTATAAACTCAGTTCGGCTAGAATCTCTCCAAATCATGAAGTCTACCTAACGAAATCACACGTTTCTCCTGTCCTTTTCCTTCGTTCCAAAGGAAACAGGGTCGTTATACACTTGAAAAATAAAAGTAAACACAGAAACAGTCACCCCTGGGGGATCGGACTTATATTCCATCTCGCAAATATATATACAATGCAGGCAAAGGCAAGGGTAAGTGAACCTAGCTGAGCGGCAGAGTGTTTATCTTTGTATTAAAACTCGGCGCATAGAAGGCACTTTGTAAAGCCAGATGTTTGCTCCTGTGCATCTGTCGGCGCTGATGTTTGTCAGGTGGAGTATACATGCAGTTCCGTGTTGGAGGCACTCACGAGACAAAGATGCGGCACAGTGATAACGGACGAACGACCGAATTTTTTGTAACAGACAGCGACAGATTTGACATTCATGCTTTTTGGTGTGACATTGCACCATCAACGCTGATGCTTTCGTTGAGGCACATGGAACATACACAAATTGCTAGGTCATTGAAACCCTTGCTGCGCAATAAATAATCGTTACAGGTTTCTCTTCTTTTTTATCTTCTCCGCAAGAACGACCCATCCAAAAAATGAGTCCTATACATGCACCTTGCCAAAAAAAAATCAAGTGTTTTTTTTTAAATATTTTTTCCGGAAATATTGTTTTCATCAGCTTAATTTATCTGGAATAAAACGGCTCGAAATGTCATCTACATTTTGTGTTTTCATATTTATAAACTTCTCAGCATACAAATATTACTTCCGAGTGACTCTCGTTAATACATTGCAACAGCAAACAAGATATCAAATCACCATCATGCCAAGTGCCATTACATCGTGCCTCGAGTCTTTCATTGGCGTGGTTTGAAAGCAGCGCGATTGAGGTTCCAAAGCTCCCTGTATTTAACTAACTATTAAAACCGCACAAAGCGCAAGTTCATCTGTATGCCTGCCAGCCATGTTAAAAAAATCACCGTTTACAGGTGAGACTGATTGCATCTGTATTAATTGAAAAGAAAACAAAACTAAAAATCCGTCATTTTCTTTTTCAGACGTATACAATACTTGAGGTGATGGATACAGTAACTTGAAAGGCTTCTCCAGAATAAGGTATGGCACAGGACGGTAAAGCCTTAATTTAAATCAAAATTATGAGTGAAATGTCTTAAAAGTCACAGCGCAAACAAGCTGGTGTAGATTACTAGACATAACACAACCCCGAGCCTGGAGGAAGCAAGAACGACACACACACACATGCGCGCACCGAACCACTCTGACCTAGATTGAGTTCAGGAATTCCAAGGTTTGTGCGCATTGTGATTTATCTTCCGCCCACAAGTTACAAAAACACTCGTCCGTAATTTTTATTTTAGTTAACACTTAAGCAACACTCTGCAAGCAGCTAGTTTATTGAACTATAGGAACTAATAGAGCAAGCAATAATACATTTCTCTTTTTCTCTAATTTCTTGTTTGTTTTATAAGCATATTTTAAAATTAAAGGCTTGGTTGAGACTATTACGGAGAACTTTAGCGTTATAACTAATCACGTATAGCAATTACCTTAAGGATTACAAAAAAATAAAGTCACAACAACGGGTAAAATTACGCAAAAAAACACTCATGCCGCACGAAAACAGCCGCATCCAATTTCGTGCTAGTGAACTCGCCTCAAAAGCAGGAAAGCTTCAACAAGATGGGAAATACTCGCATTTGGCTGGAGCACGGACTTGATCTGGAGAAAGGTTATGCAAATTAGCACGAGGCACCCGGGAGTCACTGAAATGAACGCAGGACTGTTTACTCCCTGAGGAGGTAGCCCGCTATCTCTTTCCTCTCTGGAAGACTATTGAGCACGTACCTCGGAATCTGATTAGAGACGCTTTATCGTGGTTCATTTCTCGCATCCTGAAATTCATGAGTGCGTTCGGTAGAAAGTATCCGAAATTCGGGAAGGGAGATGATGCTTCACGTAGATTCCAACGTGACCGGAGACAAAATGCAACACAAAAATACATACTTCCATCTAACAATACCATACAGGGCGCAACGAAGCGGAACCTGCTGATAAGAACGCCGAAGAAAGAACTTAAAAGCAAAGAGCTTGATCATAATAAACCCCACCCTGCGTTTCTTTAGCTCTCAATATGACAATGATTAATGAAAGTCTGTGAACAGATTTCTCTATCTCAACGTAACGTCATCAGATTCGTACGGCGCCAACTCGGACATTGTGTCCGAACTCGACACCGAGCGTCCTTCACAGCATTCACTGGACACGATTCCCAACCAAACGCTGACAGAGCACCCATGTGTAATCAGTGTCTGTGCTCGATCTCCTTTTGATGACAATGAAATTATACTTGACAGGCTTCGATTACTTTAGGTAGTGTTGGCGTCACCCCTCCCTGACCATAGCCTCATTGAGCCACAAACGTTTCTAGTTCAGGGGAAGCTCCGATACTGATGAACATTAGAGCAAACTTCCTAAGGATCAACTAGGGAACTTCAATTGATTCAATTGTCCGTAGATCGGGAGTCGGTTTCCCCGTAAACAGTTGTTTTGTTTGGTCACGAATAACTTTATATCATTTAGAGCTTACTTATATTTGTGGCTATACACTTTTTCTTAGTGTTTCTACGTGAGAATATTAATACTATCCGGATTTCTACATATTCTGAATAATTTCCAGGCCTTAAGAAGTTTTACTAAGGTTTATTTACGTTGTGTTTGGTCAAATATTTTGGTGAATTCAGACTATTTTTTTTATTTACATCGCTTATGCTTAGTCTTTTTGATATACAGATTCGGCGGTCTCAAAGCAAAACAAGCTTGGCTGATAACAAAAAACAAATTATGATTTGTCAAACTAATTTTTATACAGTTATTGTACAGCACAACAAAGAAACAAATTGTGTAGCATTTTAAGCCACACGTCGTTTGTAACCTTGCTCATTAAACTTAGTGATAAATTCTTCTATATCTTAAATACTCTCAGTGCAAACTGCTTGCGTAAAAGTTGAAGTGATTTCATAAGTTTAAATTTACTCAGCATTTTTAGATACTTTCTCTTATAAGAAAACAGGTTTTCCTTCTTTGCAAAGCCTTTGGGCAAAGGATATGAGTTAGGACCAGAATGTTATTAAAGACAAAGCAAACTAGGAAAAATCAGTAATTTTGCTATTGTTGCTATATCCGCAATGTGGTTATACTACTTCGCTCTGGTCACTATCACAAGGTACGGTGTAAGTGAAGGGTTCCCTATACAGAACCGAAAGCTTCTATTACAGTGACTTCAGGAAAATGTTGCTGAATGTGCTACATAGAGAATTGTAAAACAAACGCCAGAGCTAGGATTGGCAACTAGGCTCATTTTTAATGGTTTGCAGTGCGTTTGTTTCAATGAAAGCTCAGAAAAAAAAAACGCCGGAAATGCCAACACCGGGAAGTGCTTGAAGTACGTGGTATACTATTTACGTTTTGTTTCAAGCACAGGCAAAATGAAGTTGTAACATACGGTCTTAGTAGAACTGTTTTTTCTTGACCGGTATCCCGTAATATTTGATATTACTATACGATTCCTTTCAAACATCGTGCAATACAAAGCTTTGGACGGTAAACAATCATAATATTACCTGTAAAAATGTATCAATCACAAAAAATATGCATTGACATAAACAATTACCACATGTCCAAGTGCCAAGTTAGCACAACTTTGATAGAATCCGCGATTCGTTTCATTATCCTTCTGGGTTATGGATGGGAAAGAAAATATTACTAGAGCTGATTATAGCAAACCTTTGAAGTGAACTGAATTGCCCCTCATAGTGACTTCCTGTGTTTCTATGCTGGTTCAACTGACATTGTCTGGTTTTCGCCATTTCCGAGCCACATAACCAGGACAGTCGGCCATTCAAAGCCTCTCAAATGTGTCCTAGGCTCGCTAATTGGCGCCCCACACGGAAAAGAAAAGGTCCGAGCTCGCTGGAACAGACTCCGTGTAAATTCGGATAAGGGCTCCTAACCTCGTTTCGGTATCCACACCCGAATGTGGAAAGAAATCAAGCAGATGGGGCGTCGTACACAGTCTTTAATTGCCTTGGCGGATACCCATTAGCGAGACCGCCTTCCCATTTCCCGTGGATGCAAGTAATGCAAGTAAAAACAAAGCCACCCGTATAAAGGCTCTTACACTCTATATCCAAGTCTCCCCGAGGGCGCCTAAGCAACGAGAAAAAAGGAGAGCGATTTGTTTCCTTTTGTCATGGCATCAAAACAAAGAAACGGCTTCTTCGAACAAAAGACATGTCTGCAGCTCGGAAAATGTTGCTGACCGAAGAGAATATAAAAGCGGAATCTATACATCAATATCTGTTCTCGCGGAAAGAAAGGCAGAAGGGGGAGTACAAGAGGAATGACAATGTCGGCTAGAAAAGCCACAAAAAAAAAAACTTTGAGAATAGAAGGGTTGAGAAGCGATTGCTTCCTTGGAGGGATTCATTTTGCAAAAGCAGTGGAATAATAGACTATGCTGAAACACCGCCGCTCAAGATATAAGGTGTTTTTTTAAGCTCTCTTGTATTTGGACGACTGGTAACTTCAATTATTCAAAGTATTCAATTTATAAATTATACGGTGTGGATTTCGACTCAAGCTAGCGCGACAAGAATGCTACATTATACCAAAATCCAAACATAAAATACTTCGAAGAAAATGTACTCCGTATTTATGTGCTTACCGTTTGCAGAACGAGTGTCAATATAAAATAAAAATAAAACAAGACATGTCAAACATAGAATGCTTTAAAACACAAACACCGGCTCCCAGAAATTTGTCCGTCCGTTATTTCCGCGCATATCCCCCCCCCCTCTCTCTCCCCTGCGCTTTTTGGTGCTGATTAATAAGAACGCACTTTTTCCTCTCTGGGATGACTCTTTAATGACTCCAAAGCAAATTTATATAATCGCTTCTTAAATATTGATTATCCTGCATTATGGGACTCGGGAGAAAAAAGACGCTGCCAATTTTATTTTTATCCGTGGTACGTACCTGCATCTCATGGCAATAAAAAAAAGTAGTTTTCCGCCTTTTTTGTATAGTAACTACTTCTCTTGCATATGGACACCATCTCCGTGAAAAACATGACGTATTCTATTGTCGAGAAAGAATATGCATCCCCTCTTTCTAGCTCCTGTTTTCAATCTTCATGGGGCAGTGCCCTTCTCGGAAAGCTAATCGGAATTCGCTTTATCAAGTTACCACATTTTTAATTAATTATTTTTCTAGAAAAGCAACCCATAGCCAAAACAAAAATGGTTACTGCAACTAGAGTGGCAAAAGAGGAGATACCACAATTAAAATTCGGCTTACAAAACCGCTTACCAATTTAGCTGTGAAATGCACAAATACACGAATGTAGTCTCTGTGCATCGCCTCGGCTGTCGCACCAGTTCATCTGCAAGACGCGGCAAGAAACTCGCAAATTTGTTTTTTAGTGCATTTCGAACCTCAGCCTACATAAAAAGCGCCCCCCCCCCCCCCCACACACACACACACGCACACACAGCCACTTCCGACGTTCACAATCGGCAGCCAGTGTTTGAAAGCTCTTCTTCCCCGGCAGTGTATACCCATCGTGCTTCCCTGAACTGTGTCGGCGTCCTTCGAAGAGGCGGAATCCCAAACGCGCCTGATGTCGCCACCCGACCCGAAGCTTGTGCACGTGGCGAATGGGTCTCTCCATTAGCGCCAGGAACCAGTCGCACCATTCCCAAGAGTGCGTCCGGCGTGCATCTCATTCGGCCGATTGAGTTTCACGCTGGGCGACACGCGGCGCACACACTCGTCGCGAAGTCGTCCCTGGGACGGCGGCAGCGCGACACGTGGCACTCAGCGTCTGGACTCAAGTGGAAACACACTAGGCGTCTCCGCCACGAACTGAAGGACTAACGACTTCGGTGTCGGCAAAACAGGAGAAACCTCGGAATCTAGTTTTTTTTTTTTTTCTCCGATGGGCGAAATATTAATCTGACGCATCGGCAGGTAGGAGCGCCGAAGGGAGGTAGGCAGTGAGATAGAAAGGACTTTAGCGTGTTGAGAACGCTGCGGCGTCAATGATCACGCTCAATAGAACATTAAGGCAGAGAGGTTTGCCGAAATTAGCCGCCCTATATGAGCTGCTGAAAACGAAGGACGCTCGATTGCACAACCGACGACGTATCGGTCGTGTAATTGTGACTGGAGGGAGAAATGCGATCCCGGACACAATAGATGGTGGCAAAGCGTATTTTTGCGTGTTTACGAACAATATAATTTTTTCTGTGTCGGTAGTTTTACAGCGTACTATATACCCTTAAAAGAACAAAACAAACAGCAAACACGAAAAAGGTGTGCAAGTATTGCATGTTGTTAATTAACGAGGCTCCTATCTCGCGAAACCAGCTGCTTCTCCTTCTCTCCCTATCGCCTCAGTTTGTGCGCTCGTCGATTCTCTATATTTCTTCTTTCGGCTTCCGTGCCTTTTATTTTGCTATAAACAAACAAAAACGGTCAGTCGTCATGCAAACCTCACTGTCATTTCTTTTCGCGATAGCCGCCGCAGTCATCCACATCGATGTAATATCATTGTCCTCGTTTTATCTTTATTATTCGGCCCAACTATTCAAGAGGCCGCCAAAGCACCCGTTTCCCTACGCAGACCCTGGCTGACGCATTCGAGTCAAAATACGTCCTGGAGCAGTCTCAAATGGCTTCTTGCAAAACGGTTTGAGATGACGTTAAGAGGATGGATAATGGCGCGAGCGGAGACGCGTGTTAGTTCAGCGGACATTGGGTGTCGGCTTACTGTCTGTCACAGCCGAATTCCATACATATTAACGTCGCGCTAAACTCCACAGTTCGTCACCCGTGAGGCCAAGGCGTGCAAAACTAATCGATATATTCCCGTATTCACGAATGTGCGAACTATTTCACAAGTCATGTCAAAGCTCGTGACTTCAATATACGGGGGTTAGCCACGGTTAAAGCGGTTCACTGCACAAAATAAAAAAGGGTGGCACTCTTGAAACGTGCGGATACCTATCTGGGTATGTTGCAATAGACCCTCCTCCCCGACGTTATCGTTTGTATATACGTGAAGTGTACCTTTGACGAGGCCGGCGAGAAGTGCGAGGTGTACAGGGCTGCAGACATAAATCACTGCGCACCAGACAATGAAGGTTTCCTTTAATTACGAGGAAGAATAGAACCGCCCAACTGTTTAATTCGCTCTGGATAATTAAAAGTGGGCTAGAGCCTTTCCTCTTCATCAAGCTTATTGCAGGTCCTTGCAACATCCTTCCTTAATTCGCTTAGTAGGTGCATCGCCTTCCTTTAAAACTGTCAACCTTGACTTTGATGGTTCTCCGGCTTTTGGCAGTCTTTAGTGAGGAAAGGAGGGGGGGGAGGGGGAAGGCGTACATTTTTGCTTTGATACTTTTTTCTCTAACACGTATGGTGTTTGCTTGAGATTAATATCAAAGAGCCTTTAGATGTATTTTTTATTTCTGTGAGTAGTGGATGAACATATCATTAGTTTGGATGAGGGCACAAAACTTGTTAGGGGGATCAGTGGTCAGCCAGTGAAACAAGACATCTTAGCTGCGCAGTCACACATTGTGAGTTTAAATTCATATCTTACTAGTTTCAATATGACGGGGGCATTGTACTGGAGTGGATAGGCGTGGCCGCTACTACGTGATCTAAGTTTCACCGTGAGCCGGTCTCAGCGCAAACTGTAGAAATGGCTCAGACGGAATACTTGTTGAAGTGCTTCAAAACCTCGCGCGCATACAGATATTTGGAAGTACAACCTCTTCCCAATGCAATTTCAATGCTGCTGTGTGTGCGCATCACCTCGTCTTCAAAGTCATGCCAAGACATGCCGGCAGTTGTCAGGGCAGTGCGTGTCCGCACTAGCTCTAGATGCAAGGCTCCTTGCAAACGTGTATACAAGGTTTTAACTTGAGTTGAACTTAGAATTCAACGCGGAGGCTCTATACACTCTCAGCTTTCTTTTCTCGTAACCAGCGCAGCCCTCAGCGTCATTGCAGAGTAAGTTAATAATGTTTTAAGGTAGCCATTGGTTCTCTGATTTGATTATTTAAATTTTATCACTTACAAAGATTATCCTTTCGGGACATAGAACAAGACGCCCGTAATGCTTAGGAAACCTGTAAACGCAAACAAAGACTGACACTAAAAACGGGACATGGACTGGTGCTTGCCCATGTCCCCTTCTTTCCGTCCGTCTCTGTTCGAGCTTACCAGTTTCTTGAGCATCATGCACCAACTACCTACAAGTGTTCTTAGCCGTAACAAAAGACGGCAATAATCTCTAATCTTGGTAAAATTCATGAGCAACGAGGACGCTATCCCCATCCCGTGCTGTGAAGGACGATACTTCAGTATGCCACCTCACGTCGACGCATCAGTCACAAAAATGAGGAATTCCTTCCAGCCAAGAGTGTTGGCGGAAAAGGAGGGCGGTGGCACTTCTGGGGCATCCTTGGAGCGGGAAGCGCCAAAAGGGATGCTATTCGTGCCTCGTGTGACAATGTTTTATCGATTCTATTGTTGCCACCCCTCTGGACGTGTCTCGGAAGAAGACAACAGAGACAAAGCTTGCTCGTGCCTGCACCGCTGGAAATCATGGGATGCACGGAGCTCTCCATGTTGGGAAAATCAATAGGGAGCTTGAATCGAGGCCACTCTTGTCATCCACCCATGTTTGTATTTGACACAACTCTTACTCTTAGAGTAAGCTGTAAGAAAAGACACCAACTAATAATATTTGCAAGAACCATAGCGGATTCGCAAAAAATAAAGGCTATACAACAAGAACTCTCCGAAAAGGTGTGAGAGGCACAGATGTGAGAGTGTGGCTATAGGAAATCTTAGTGTTTCACTGAATCATATGCAAGCAAAGCATTTTGCAGAGCTACACTATATTTCCACTGTGATGTTTGATGTCTCACACCGGGAGTAAACGTGCAATTGATGCGGTTTTCTTAAGAAATACTTTCGGTTGAATACTATCAATGCATAACAACAGTAAAATGTCATAGTATTCCGAGACATACGGATGCTAGCTCCCGTCGAGGCCTGTAGCTCCGACAGTGTGTGTATCAGGCGCGTATCCAGGGGCGGCCCATGGGGCCCGGGCCCCCCTCCCGAAATCTTCCATTTTGCTGGGACCTCCTTTCCCCCCTCCCCTCATACAGCATTTTGTCATGGGCGGGCCCCCCCCCCCCCCCCCCCCCGAAACAAAATCCTGGCTACGTGCCTGGTGTGTATCACAGTTGCTTCAAGGTTAAGAGTTCAGTTCCTTGACCAACCTGTCAGAAATAATTTGTTTATACTGTCTGAAAAGATACATGACTTGTTGATATGCATTAATATTTTAATATTTCGCTAGAGAAAAACTCTAGTTGACTTAAAACTTAACTGACTTTACTATGAAGCAACCAAGTATTACAGAATTTGGTGATTCATGCGCTTCAAAGTTTAGTACTCATGCCATACTAATTAAGATAAAAATAGCACGTTTAAATAGGGTCCCTTCGAAAAATAAGCTGGCCTCCTGCGCTTCCAATTTCATATTAAGCTCGGCGAGCTTCCAATTTTCATTTACTTTTTGTCTCTCGTTGTTTAGGGCTTAATCCTGCGCTATAATACACGCAGGATTCAATAAATAAAAAAGTATTGCAATTAATATTTACCCAAAGAACTATCGTCGTTTTTGATCGCTGTGTGTTGTGACAGAACGAATAAATACACTATTGGTTGTCTACTGGGGCACAAAATAGCGTGCAACAAAGAAATCGTGTCCGCCGCCCCTTGACTGGAGGGAAGATAGTTCTTCTTTGTGTTCGAACAGCGTAATTTCTATTTCTCTCGTTTGATAACGCCATATGGATTTCTTTTTTCTTTTTTTTTAAGTACCTTTAGTTAGTTATCGGCAAACCAATAAAAGCAGATTTTCTTTTTCTGGAGGAGGCTTATGTTCTTGGGGAACAAGAGAAAAGGCGACTGCTTATCACACAGTTTTGAAAAACCCCAAAACGACGGACGAAGGCGGAGACAAGCACAAAACGTCTCACTTATTTATTTCATTTACTTATTCAGAAATACTCCTCACACCTTTCATTTCATTTATTTATTCGGAAATACTACCAGCCACCGAAGGAGCTATTGTAGAATTAGTTTCAAGATTACAACAGGGGAAACAGCGGTAGACAAAAGCAAGAACTATTGAGTGTAACTCTATAGCTGCTAAAAGTTATGGAGATTAATCAAAAGTCACAATGTCATTTGTTAAATTATTTTATTCTTGGATTGTCCGAGGAAAGAAAATATTTAAAAAGAGCCGTTTTTATATTTGTATTGTTTTGAAGCTCGGCAATGATATAACCGTCACGACTTGGATATTGGTTGTTTCAAATAATCAGAGCTATCTATGTGAAAGCCGTAACTCATTATATTATAAAAAGATTTCAATCTATCAATTATAGCTTTTGACTCTACTGTCGGAAACTGAGCTCTTTTTACTAATTCGGCGAATGATTATATCCTAATATAAATGTTAAAAATAAACTGAAAATAAAACTTCTGACTACTTTCAACTTTGTTACTACAAACAATGGCAACCTAGTGAGCTACCGTACTTTAATACAAGTCTAACAAAACATTTTTAGTCAAGGAGCTTAGTAGCACAATCAGCAACTTTTAATTTCTTCGCAGTGCAAACAAAGTGCTTGTGGCTTTGTTTGGAGACTTGGAACTACGAAATTTGATATTTGGAACTTACGAAATATATATATATCCGCATACTTTTTCCATTGTGCGGGAAAGTATATACCCAACAATGCACATGCGTCTTTCACAGTGTAGGCCCACGCCACACTTTTGTACCACTCCACTCTCTTGGAGGCGTGCTTTGCAGTACGGACACGGGTCAGTATCTGGCCCGCGAAAATGAGTTCCGTAAACTTCCTTCCGTATTCGCGCCAAGAACCGCCCCCGTAAGGACACATGGCTTGTTAGTGTCCCCTCGCTCACTTCAAAACAAGGCCAGGCTGGCACTGCGCCTTTGACAACAGCGCCTGACCGAACGCTGAGGCGACTCGGCTGTCGTGGCCAATTAACGTCCGCGGCAGTCGGCACTAATTAAACGTCACATTGTGTCGGCAGCGGTTGCGCGTCTTGTGCTCTCTGGGGGCTGTTGGACGGACACGGCGGGTGGTATTCGCCCTATCACGATTCACAAACAAACAAATGCGCTCGCCTAACTGATAACTGTCCTTCGTTTGAGTCCGAGCACAGCCGACATTAAGATCCAATGGGCCAATCAAGCGGCGCCGAAAGCGCAACGTCAGAGCGTTCGCCACCTTTCTACACGTGCTCATCCTCCTGCTCACTTTAACGAATCGCAAAAATGGCTCCGTAGCTTTTCGCTTTTCGTCTGTGGGTATGTGTTGGTGTGTCTTCTAGCCTTTGGCTGCGCTTGTACTTGTGGTGAAAGGATGTACGGGGTATCTCGTTCTCTGTATATGCCGATAAACTCCCCAAAATTACCCTCGTGCCGGTTTTATCAATTTCAGGGAAAACTCAAAGACTCCGAATTCAAGCCATACTTAAATAAAAAGGACCCAAGCTTATTAAGAGTTCATAATAATCTGCAGCTTTATGCTGTGCCACGTAGCCATGGAGCTATTTTCAGGTGAAAAACAAATATGCGCACTTTACCCTCGGCATTTTCTACCCCCGTAATCGCCTTTCTATCCCCAACTCCGACCAAAGCTCTGAATCGACAAAGTCTGACTTCCAACTCTAATTAATCGATTTATCTGGCGACATCCCGACGGTGAGTAAATGTCGGATATATGACCTGCGGCAGCATACCGCGCTGGGCATGGCATCGACTTACATCAGGTTGAACGTTCGCAGGAACTCTCTAATGGTTGGTGTAGTGTGTTGCATGTAAAGAAAAGCACTAAAATCTTCTTCCCAAAGCCTTCCACTCTCTTCACTTTAGCAGAGTGAACGCTAGAGAGGAGGCAAGTGGACAAGAGGAAACCAGTAATCACGGCGAGCAGAATACTTTCTGGGATGGCCTTGTCTATTTTTTAACCTGGAATGGACTATACTTCGGATTGCCAACGGCACTGTTGCTTATATTTTGTGATTACTCTGGTGTTTTCTTTTTTCTCTTTTGAGTATCACGAAGCACTTGATGACGTGCCTTACAGATGGACAAAGTGGAAAAAGTATATATTTTTTTAATCACATTCATTAGATTTATGTGACTTAAATCAGAGCTATGGGATTCAGATCACTTGAGCTTGAAAAAAGCGATTATTCGTCATTAGATATATTTTTCAAAATGGCTGCCTGATACTAATCTTCTTTGTTTGATTCTACTTTTCTCATACCAATTAAATATCAATGGAAAGCATAAAATGTTAGACAAAGGGTAAATAGCAAGTATTTTGGGGATTGTTTTAGGGCCAAAGTGTTTGATTTATATCTTCATAGTAAATTCGGTGTGATTTATATCCCGATTGAAATCAACTTGATTTTATTCTCCAACCTACAGCTTGATTTCGCACGTAAATCAACCTTGTGTGAACCTTCAACTCAAATATATGTTAGTGAGTCAGAGGCTCCCCTGCTAGAATGCTTGCATGGAAGGCTTGGGTTTGATAGACTTCACTCGTGCAGCTACAACGGGAATTACGGACCAACGTGACCAACTTGAAGAAAATTGTTGTTCTTCAGCATATATTTCAACCCCCTTATTAGCTCAAAATGAAACATCAACTGTCTTTTATCGGGCAGAGAACTAGGATGTATCTCCTACCAGCTATCAAAAAGTTAAATTGAATTTGAAAAGATGTAAGCATACCGACATACTTAGATGGCTGTAAGGTACTAGTTCGGTGAAAACACCGCTTTTTATCGAACTACTTTGCAGAAGTGTTCATTAATGGACCTTTTTCAGAGTTTGGTGACGATCGTGGCGCGCCCTCGCGGGAATCGCTCGAAACAGTTTTGGGGGCTCCCAATCCGTCGCCCCGTCGTCCGCGCCAGCGCTTGGCGTGTCTCCCGGCCCGTGTCAGAGCCATCCGTGTGTTCACGTGTGCTCTCCGGTGGCGTTTTTCCGCCTTTCGCAATTCTGAACGTGTCTTTCTGTCGTCGCTTCGCGTGCATATTTTTTTCGAAATGGCTGAGGACGACCCTGGAAGATAAACAAAAGCCACTGTCTACTATACAGACCACCTCATTCGTCTTTATACCTTCAGAGATGGATAGACCGCCGACGCCGCATCGGTTCCGTCGACTTGGAGTCACTCAATCGTCACTTCAGTGTCGCGTCGTGCGAGCAACTGAAAAAGGGGTCGGCTTTCAAGACAGAGTGTTATGTAATGAAAGTAATGGTGACCAGTTTCGATCCCAACCCGCCTATCCACCTTGTGCGAAGCTTATGAGCTCCGTTTATGAGGCCCGGCGACTATAAACAGCTGATTTTGTTTTCCTTGAGCGCCTAAGTTATTCAAGCTTATTGCGTTCCGTCACTTCGCCGTCCTGTGTACCGCGCGAGCGCACGGGGCACAAACTAGGACGGGGTGAGATCCGGGCGGTCTTGATATCGCGAAGGCTCGCCTGCACCGTCGAAAAGTAAGGAACGGTTTGTTAAAAACAATTTCTCTGAATTCAGCACGTTTACGAGCCTCCGACGAAGTGGGGCCTGCAAAAGGGGAGTTCTCGGTTAGTTGCCAAGGCGTTCCGTCAGGGTTCTGTCGCCGTAAGGCTTGAATACATTTCGCACGCTTTAAATGTTTTGCCAGTAACTGATATATTGGGGGGGGGGGGGGGGTTGTGTATAGCGCACGCCTGAAGAACGGAAAGTTTTATCCAGTGAATATTTACTTGAGTACCGAGTACGGCATGATTCCGTTACACAGCCTCTCATGCACACTTACTGCATTTAGTTAAAAGCGGAATGTCCCCGCCGTCACGTTGAGCACCCGGCCACCTGACACGGGAGATTCGCGTCATAGGCTCCCGAAAGGGGGCTTTTGAAAGCGGGGCAAAAAGGACGTTGTGTGTGACATCGGGTGCTTTCGTGCACCACCCGGAAAAGGCTGCTGGAACTCTAAAATCTTGCATTTTAACCATTTTTACTGCTATTTGGGCAACTTAACATCTGCGCAGTTGTGAGGCATGACGATTATGAAGCCAAGCTGCGAGAATAGCGGAGAGAGTCAAGCCGAACCAGCACTGTCTGAGCGACTGAGCGGACGAGAGAGCCCCCAAAAATGGCGCCTTTCCCTTTCCTCCCCTCTCCCAGAGTCGGCGCATGCGCCCAGAGATCTCTGAAAAAGGTCAATTGGTGACACGAATTTAGACACCAAGAAAAAAAAAGGGCTTTCCGATATATACAAAAACACAAAAATATTTGCAGCATATATAAAACAAAAAAGGCAACATCCCGGTGCTACGATGTCCTCTCAGCCATATGCAATATTGACCCTCAATGGATAGAGAGGCCGCGCGGCTTCGGTTCTTGTGTTTTTAGCAGTTGTTATGACTATACTTGGTGTTACCTTAAGTGCAAGCGCAGCCACCGTAATGAGCCGATGAGTCAGTCAGGCAGCGCCGAAAGCGCAACTTCAAGACGTTCGCCATCTTTCTGTGCGTGCTTACCGGCCCTCGGCCATAAGGTGAAATGATATATAGAATCGAACTTTCGGTGGACAAGGTGTGAAGGATGTACGATCCCCAAATTAACACTAGCGAAGATTAGCACTCGACCAGTTCACTCGAATGTCGACGAATATCCCGTGTTATCTGCTCCTTCCTTCGGGCAATTAGTCTTTCTTTTTACAACATCAGGGGTTCGGAGCACCGCCAGATTTCAAAATGGCGCCATCTCGGTTCGCAAGAGCGTACGTGTGGCTACTATTTATTCCCGTTGCCACATGACTCCAGCTGGGTGCGGTCCGTTCCGAGCCGGTCCCGCCTCCTAATGGCCGCCGAAGACCAGAGCAAGCAGGCGCCACCGCAAAGAAAGCCGACCGTGATCCTGGCTTAGGCCTAATGGGCCCTTGCTAGCTATATGCCAACCCTATACTCGATCCAGGGAGAATGCCGAGGGGTCGTACTCAATTTGTTTTATATACTTTGTGGCGGTGTAGCGTGGTTCGGGGGAAATGAAGCAATAACCGACTTTATAT
Organism: Ixodes ricinus; assembly: GCA_037355805.1. Taxonomy (NCBI): domain Eukaryota; kingdom Metazoa; phylum Arthropoda; class Arachnida; order Ixodida; family Ixodidae; genus Ixodes; species Ixodes ricinus. Next base: position 26,866 of record JAZHYW010012949.1, on the reverse strand, counting down.
GACATGCACAAAGGCTGCGAAGGGTAAATAGTTTATTGCTTTAATGTGTGGACACAGCCGTTGATGCAGGAGTAGCTGTTCTATCTAATTTAGTGGAGGATATTGCGCCCGAGATTGTTCCACAATGCTCTTTTTCGGTAAGATGGTTGCTGTCGCTCAATGCGGTTTGGCTTTCAGGAAACAAAGCTTTGATATGTTGAATCTACTAAATATCAAATATTGATCTATAATTTAATGGGTGGTGTGGTTTGTGGTTTGGTGTCGGTGTTTGTGTGTTGTCGCGTGTGTGTTGTGTGTGTGTGTGTGTGTGTGTGTGTGTGTGTGTGTGTGTGTGTGTGTGTGTGTGTGTGTGTGTGTGTGTGTGTGTGTGTGTGTGTGTGTGTGTGTGTGTGTGTGTGTTTTTGTCGCGGTGTCAATAAGAATAGGACAAGAAAAGTGATTGAATTCTGGATGTTGCAAGATCTTCCATACTGTGAACCGAGCAGCACGAGTGCGTTTATGTCGAGGATGAGAACAATTATTGGAGCAATAGTTGCTCGTACTTTCAATTAAGTGTTCCTCTATTCGTTCGGTTTTCAGCTTACGCAAGAAACAATGGCGAGAATATGGACTGTTCTCAATATTTTAAGGGGTTTATCTCCTCCTTTTATAAAATAGTTTACAAAAGTCAGGAAAAATGGTGACGCAAAATGCTCGCATGGACGCAAGAAAGCTTTATAATATTAAACGGGAAACCATTACAGATCATTACGTGGAACTTTGTGTTGTCCCTTCTTTTTGTCAGCCTCAAAGTGTCAAACACAGCTGAAAAGTGTAATCGACAAGAGATTTCCCAAATATAATCTGAACACAAACGACCGGAGAACACAAAAGACAAAAAAAGAACACAAAACAAGTTCGGCAGAGACACTTAAAACTGCTTAACGTGTACGAATGCTTTCGCATTCCTACAAGCAGCGTGACACGTCTTCTTTTTCAGACGGCGCTCCGGCGGTGACACCATGCTCCCCCACTGCGCAGGCGCGGCGCGCCCGCCGGCTCCATGGCTTCAGTGATGATGCATCTGCGTTGCTCTGCTTTTCTTTTGTGTTTTATTTCCTGAGGCGCGTGCGCTTTGACCTCTGATGCGGCCTTGCCGGCTTCCGTGACGAAGCATCTGATATGACGCGTCGCAGCCAATGGGACCTTAAATGGTGCCCACTGGCTTGCGTTTCGCTCAGCCAATGGGCATTTAGGTGCCGTTTTTCGCTGCTACAGACAACGGCTACAGACGCCGCCGGCTTCGCTCCATGATAGTTCAACATAATTCAGCAGATACTAAAAAAATACTGTTTAGAGATAGAAATTAAGAATTACTATATGAAACGAAGGGGATGCAAAAAATTATGCCGGTTTCAAATTGTATGACTCGGTCACTGCAGGTTTTCACGCATCTGTATACGGTTTCCTGATATCAAAGCCAAGAAATAATGTTTTGAATACTTTCTTTCTACCCATAAAAAAACGTTGAAGCGATTTTTACAAGGAGCAAAATAATAGCTTTAATACTTGTAATCAAAAATAATGTTAGAGAGATTTATACTAACGCTGAAAATTAGAAATAAGGAACTATATATTCCCGGAAAGACAATTTAAAACAAAAACCCGGGTCCCGCTTATTACAACAAAATTCAAACAACAATACAGGTATCCACAAAGTAGAAACTTTTCTTCCGTCAATGAAGGCACCTGTGATTTTCATTTTCTAAATTTTCTTTTATCTCTTCCGCTGAAGAATTCAACACCAAGAGAATGCCTCCAAGCAAGTAAAATGGATGGTGTCATATCCACTACTACTCAAATTGATAATCAACTTTAAGCTTGTGCAATGCCGCATTGGAAATAGCGCCCGAGAATATGCATTAATAAGTCAGCACCTGGAAAGATCCGCCCTGAGGCCCTGTGCATATGTATGCATAATACATTAAATTGCATATTTAGAACAAGCCATCAAGTATTAAGAGATCATGTATCTAAGAAAAAGTGGGTGCAGAACAAACTTTTAAATAAAGTGAAAGCAAAATTGTGGGCTCTCAAGACAGTTTTGTTTGTTTAAAAAAAAATCTAAGTTACAGCTTTAAACAATATCACACAAAAGACAGTAAAAAAATACAGAAGAAACGCGGAAACGCTTGAATATTATATGCAACGTTTTGTGTTACATCTTTGAGTTTGTGTAGCAAAAAGGTTTTGTTGATAGCAACGTCTTTTACGTTACTGTCAGCATGTCACAGCAAGTACCAGTCCTACTACCTACTAACACCCATAATCTCACAAAAACTTTGAAAAGAGTTGTTGTCTACCTCTAAACACAGCAGCTCGAACAGAGAAACCCAACTAGCCTATCTTTTAAGAAACTCCATGTCGATTTGTCGTCAAGGATGGGTCGACAATCTACTTCATTCATATAGTTTAGGTGACCAGTACTTTTTATAAATTCTTAATCCTTACAACGGCACAGTTCCTCTCACCCCGATAAATGCAAAGTTTGCACACACATTGGACGACGCACGAACTGGCGGACGAAATCTCGAAACAAAAGGAAAGGGGACAAAATTCACGCCGCCCAATATAGTCGCGAATAAAGAGCGAAGCTTACTACGATCAAAGGGGAAGAAATGATAGGCAATTTAAAATGACAATTTTTCGACCCATGGCAGCCCCACGAGGCGGAGAAGCGTGGGGCTGCTTTGAAGCTCATTGCCACCACATGGATCTTTCCAAAGCTAAATATAAATTTGGCATTTCTGCCGGGATTTCCGAAAAGTCTTTTGAAATGCTGGGACAAATTTGCATTCGTTTGAAGTTTGCTTTACATTCGAACAAACCGAGAAGGAATCGCAAGGTATAGCCCGAAAGCTCGTTATATTTGCAAAAGAAGCTTTTAAATAAAAAGAAATAAATACAGTCATATCTCGTTGTTAAGGACACCTCCCTTCCACCCCCCCCCCCCCCCCACCCCCGATAGCGTCCACAATGTGAGTTGTTTATATTAACAAACAAAAAGGCATGTATTTACCCTGTTTGTCCCCGAAAATGGTGTTTATGTACCGGGGTATTCATATTAACACGGTCCATACTAACGAAATATCACTGTAGATACTTTTACGACACAACAGTTTTCAGAAAAATCGTATATTCTTAGCGGAGTGCTTCTGAACAAAAGTAGAAAAACATAGCCACACGAAGCCTAGATAGGTTGAAAACGGTACTGTAAATACAATAACGGCTACTTTTTTCAATAAAATTACAATTCTATGAATATATTTGCTTCGCAGAAGAGACGTTCCAGCGAAAATTACGCTCACATTTTTAAGGCCGTTTTAACAATATATGGTCACGACATTTCAGACTAGAGACCTTCAGATCGGTCATGCAGTTTTTCACTTTGTTCTGACGAATAAAAATAAAATCCTCTTTGGAACGACTTGAGCATTTATTTTCTTCGTAAAGTGTGTAAAGATGATTTTAAAACCCCAAGCACATGACGCATATTTCACTTGCAACTCGATCACACCTTTCTCTTTATAAAAAAGAAGTAGTGTGCAAACATGCGACTACCTCTGATTGGCTGTGCGAGACGGGTGCCACTGGTCCGATTTTGTTCAGTTTTATTTTCTCAAGTAGTTTAAAAACACAAACACAATTTATGTTTTAACGCTTGCCTTCTAAAATATATATACCTTTTGAAGGGATACTTCAACGAAATTTGAACTATTCCCATCGTGTTCAAAAACAATATCCGTAAAGGACAATCCGTAATATCCGTAAATGACAATCACATGTTTGTATTTTGATCCTGGTGGCTGTATTTTTTGTTATAAACGGCCCCTCTGGCAAGCGCTCGGAGAAGGCCCAGCTTAGAGCACGTGACATCCAACGCAATCGTGACGTAGGCCGTCTCGGGACGAGCAAAGCTACGGCGAGGCTGACGTCGAGAGGATGGCCTAGTCGTTCCAGCCACCGAAGCGGCTGCTTTTGTACGAATTTTGAGTGACGGGTTAATCTTCTATAATCTTGTAGGGGGACAATAGCGACTTCTGGGACACACAAAAGGGATTCTCGGGAAAAGGGGAGTTCCTCCTTCCCCTCATCTCTCGTCGTGGCCGGAGGCGAGGACACTCACCGTCACTAACTGTCAAGGTTCCTAGACGGGCGTTACAAACGAGGCGTTAGCGACATCCACCAGGTGCTCTTTGCCAATCGTTTAATTCGTTTTAAAATTCCTTTTCGAGACTTTTTTAACGAGATATTGGTGGGGTCCATGTGATACTGCTCCTTTGAACACATATAGACCAAAAAATGAGCGCCGAAATTTCGTTGCAGTATCCCTTTAAGGCTTGCTAATTTTTCTTTTGTTATGGCGAGTTACTTTATTGTGCTTCCGTAACAGCCTAAAATCGGGTCTAGATGTTTGTGTGACGTTCTAGGCTGATGGCACAGTTCTCGTGGCGCAGTTCCGATAACTCTCTTTTTTTTTTTAAAGAAGAGGGAAGGAGTAACTCCCGTCTTCCCGAGAATCCCTTTTGTGTGTCGCAGAAGTCGCTATTGTGCCCCTACAGGATTATAAAAGATTAACCCGTCACTCAAAATTCGTACAAAAGCAGCCGCTTCGGTGGCTGGAACGACTAGGCCATCCCCTCGACGTCAACCTCGCCATAGCTTTGCTCGTCCCGAGACGACCTACGTCACGATTGCGTCGGATGTCACGTGCTCTAAGCTGGGCCTTCTCAGAGCGCTTGCTAGAGAGGGCCGTTTATAACAAAAAATACAGCCACCAGGCTCAAAATACAAACGTGCGATTGTCATTTACGGATATTGTGGATCATATTCAACCTATTTTTGAACACGACGGATATATTTCAAGTTTCGTTGAAGTATCCCTTTAAAGTGAAACATATAGTGTCAGGGAATCGACGCCAACGAACCGATTCTGCTCCTTTGAATGCTGAAAATTTAACATGGTATGTCCGCATCTTGTGGGTCTATGCTCTGTTTAGAAACACTCATGATTCACATTAAAGCATTGTAGATCATTGCACGCACAATCAAATTTAGCATTCGTTTTAGTACAAACAATCACAGCATTGCCACGTTGGATTTTTCTCTACAACCCAAATGCAAATATCAGGCTTCATACATGTATGCCAAAGAAGAAAAACAACAATAGGCAAAGCTACAGCCGCATCTGTTTCCGTGTCTCACCAAGAACCGCTGCATGGTCGAGCACATCCATCAAAAAGTTCTTCTTACTGGCTTTGAGGAAAATTACGCTTAAACCAGAGCCGTACAGACCCTGTAAACACACATGAACGAGGCTCGATCACACGCAATACCCCAGCATGGTCAGTGAGCACACTTTCGCAGTAGAAACAGTTTACACGCTCAATTCGAGAGTAACCGAGGCAGAAAGTTCAAAGAACGATTACAGCTGAGAACGAGGTTCTCAAAGGCGACGATCAAATATAATGATGATAGTGATGGCGGTATATATATGCGGATACTGTAGTGTTTGAACACGAAAAAAAAAACATACCTTTCGAACGCAGATTTTAGAATTTTGACAATAATTTGGTGAAATGCCTTTCATACGTTCCAAATAATTAGAGCCAGTTCGTTTATAGCATCGATCTATATCCTTGTTTCAAGCCGAAATAAAAACATTATCAAGTTGGACGACGCATGGATGTCAAATCATCCTCCGACTCGATTGAACATATTTTATCTGCTTACAAAATCTTACTTTTTTTTATTTATTTATTTCAAATACTGCCAACCCTTAGGATGATTGCAGGAAAGGGTTACAGCAATGTATTTGTGTATACTAAACGCAACAGGTTATACTTAAATAAAGAATCAAAATTGCATTGATATAGGAAATATATCAATGCAGTATAGTAAATGACATACCAAAATATCAAAGCAAAAACAATATATAATAATAAACGCCATAACGCATAATAAACAAATGCCACAATTTTTACAGGATAAGGGTATCTGTGTACGTTGATGTTTGGTATGTACGGATTGACCCAATCTTAACTATTTAAACGCTGAGATAGCCTTCAAGGCGACCTTATGTAATATTGTGTCAACGTTGACAATTTTAAAATACAACACATAAAAAATTTTTAATCAAGCTATTTTACGCCTTGTTGCTAAAGGCGATAGCTTGGCTTCTTTCAACGAAGTCATAATGATCTCTAGAGTCTAGCCTATATCGTATCCATAAAAACATTAATCTGGTTGCGAGCCTTTGAATGCGCTCCAGTTTGTTTACTTGTGCTTGTGAACGGGGTTCCCATATTATAGACGCATAATCTAGTGCTGGGCAGAACAGTGTTTTATAAACATCATTTCTTTAGTCGGTACTTGTCTTACATAGGGTTCGCCTTAAGACGCCTCATGACGACAAACTTGCTATATGCAGAGTTACAGACATTTTGTATGTGTGCATTCCAGCTGAGTTATTTCACTTCAAATTGTCATACCAGGGTACTTAAAAGAATCACAGCGTTGCAGACCTATGCCATTTATTTTATACGGAAAAAACGAGGGACTGTTTTTTTTCTTTTGTTATAGTTAAGACGGAAGTTTTATCCAAATTTAAATCTAAGGTCCCACTTTTCACACCAGCGAGAGTTAACCGACAAGGAACGATTCAGTTATATCTGGTCACTAACTGTTTTCACGGGTATGTACGCGTAAACTAAACAATCCTCGGCAAACGAATTTCAACTGAGTCAACGTTTTGGGCTATTTCGTTCGGATCGATCAAAAACAAAACAAGCCCCAAGACAGAACCTTGGGTTGCACCACATGTTACCGGTAAAACGGATCGTGCATGCGCGTCAATTTCAACATACTCTTTCCTGTTAAAAAGGTAGCTTTTGATTCAAAAAGCAAGCATTTCGTCTATACCAATGTGAAGTAGTTTTTTCTAACGTAATTTTGAATACGTGACTCTGACGAACTCTTTAGATAAATAGATGAACGCAACATCGATCTGGACACGATCGTTTAGCAAGTTCCAAAATTGACGTGCACTCGCTGTTCTGCTGTGCCATCTCGGGGGAGCACGCACAAGACTAATGCAGAGGAAATCAAAAACGCCGAGCCGTCTTCGACAGAGCCGACAGCAAGTAGGATGACATCGAGAGTAGCACGTGCTTCGTCAAAGTGTTGACTCTAACGCTGTCTCGTTCTCCCACCTTGCTCCTGCTGGCCTGTTTCCTGGCACATGCAGAACTAAGAGTGGAGCTTCCAGATGTGTGAACTATACGAGTATTTCTTTTCTCAAGACAAACGGTGAGCGAGAATACCACAATATATATATATATATATATATATATATATATATATATATATATATTTCTAGATTGTTCAGCACGGTATATCGCACAATCAAAATTACCTCAAGGGAGGAGCAGGAGGAGAGGGTACGGATGAGGAGGAGGGGCATACCCTCCCCTCCGTATACCCTCCTCTCCTCCTCCTCAAGAGTTGCGCTCTAATTCGGCAGTACAGGAAGTTGTAAACGTCTTTCTTTTTTATTGTGTTCTTGTTCTAAGTAGGAATTTACGAACTCGATCGTCCCAACTGTTAGGAGCCAGAGTTGTCTTGGTATCACAACGACGCGGCTATACGAAAACACAACCAGTTTAAACAACGTCAACACTTCGCTAACAAAGGTCAAACTGGCATAAATATTAAATGAGTTCAAATGAGCAAAGTGTTGACTTCGTTAGGAAAGTCAACATTTGCTAACAAAATTGAATTGGCGTAATGACTAGATTTAGTTTTGAAGCATTCGACCACGTGACACTTGCCATTTTTTCCTACATATCTTGGATTTTTCATTATTAAGGGCACTTTTTGTTCAATTGACTAGAGCTAAAAATACTTTGATGTACATAACTCCCCTTCAACCATTCCTCAAAACGAGTATGAAAAAAAAAAACAAAAACCTTGTGCGAGAAAAGTAATTTTGAGAGAAGATCACACAACCTTTTCTGGCCCCACGCTACCTCAGACCTGCTTGCTGGTTTCACTACTGTCTGTACAAAACCAAGCAGCTGCCTCAAATGCTGCTGGGTATGTTACGTTCTTTAAGTAGTGAACAGAGAGGCATAGCACCAGCGCTTTCTCGAGAGACGTGTCTGGTTGCAGGTCGATTTCGTTTCGTGGTTCGTTGCCGCAGATTAGCCGTCTCGTTTCGCCCCACACAATGGAGGGTCCAGGGATATCCGTCGGTGCAACCTGTTGACAATAAGATTGAGATATTATGGCCTAAAAAACTTAGTATTACAAAAATGAGTATAAACACTTGAACGTTAACAATGTCCACGTTGCACTAACTGAAGCGCTCGTAACAGGCTGTTCTTAGTTCGTAAAGCTGTGTAACATTAGGTGCGCTTTGAGCGTGCTTGAAGTATTCTCTTTATTGCGATAGTGCTCTACTCGCCGCTGAAATCAGTGCGTTTTTTTGCAAGCGTCACGAGAAATCGTTACGCCGACGCGTTATGGCTACGCCGACGGCGACGCCGCTCAAGCTAACTCAGATATTTCTGCAAAGCTTTATCTCAAAGAAACCATTGGGTTGAGGCCCATCAAAACCAAAATGAAACATGCCTGCAAGCACCGGAACATGCAGAGATTCACGCGGCTGCCTCTGATGTTACTGTGATTCTTTGCGTCTCCATCACCGTCGCAACGCCTTTGCCTCCTGCAATGCAACGTTGTGTACCCTTTCCCTTCTTTCACTGTCTGCCACCGTTATAGATGGCGCAGCTCTTAAGGCGCCACGTATCTCCGGCAGGACTGCGTGCGTCGTCGATCGCCAGTCGCCGTCGGCGTTCGCTGTCGCCGTCGAGCGTCGGCGTAACTGCGCAGTGCATGATGGAAAATTTTCCGCCGCTAAATCTAGCGGAAACTTCTTACCCTCGCTAAGTCTAGCTGGAGAAATCTTCCCTGCTAAATCTAACTGCGAGAAAATTTCCCCTTACAAATCTAGCGAAAAATTTCTCACCGCTAGAATCATAGCGGAAAATGTGTTTCCTGCTAACAGCTAGCGGAAAATTTTCCCCGCTAGATGCTGGACGGGAAATTTTGCCCTCGCTAAATCTGGCGGGAAATTTTACCAGCTACATCCACATCAGCGGAAATTTTTCCCGCTAGATCTGGCGGAACAATTGTCAGCTAAATCTAGCGGTAAATTTTCCCGCTAAATCTGAAAGCGGAAAATTTTTCCCCGCTAAATCTAGCGGGAAATTTTCTCCGCAGATTTGCGGGAACTTTCCGCCGCTAAATTTAGCGGGAAAACTCCCCTCCTCGAGGTCGCGTGGCACCCCAGGCCACGTGACCACTCCCTCTCCGAGGTCATGTGACCCCCGTGTCGCCCTTACCCTGCTCCTCCTCTCAAGAGCTGCGCTCTAATTCGGCGTTACAGGAGTTGTAAACGGCTTTCACTCTTTTTTCCTTGCCAGATTGCCACGTACCCATTCTCTCCTTCACCCATATTCTGGGTGTTCCTCGATCTCCTAGCGCGTAAACTTTCAACACGGGAGACCGACGCAGAGGCGGGACTTCAGGCAAAATATGCTGTTGAAGTTTTTGCGACAGCAATGCAAGACTTGGAATAACAAGCTCACGTATGTACTGCAGTGTCTACAGCCGAGAACAAACTCGCCCGACTTACCTCAACTACGCCCCAACATGCACGGTTAACCCTTCACGCCGGCAAACAACATGTTTCCGGCTAGAGCACTGCTCATGCAGCTATGCTGAAAAGCACATCACTTCGAGAAAAGCAACAGAGTGGAGATTGTGCTACATGATACTTGCGCTTTCACAACAAAACAAGAAAAATAAAAACAGCTGATTAAGACAGTAATGGGGGACAAACGAAAACAGGGTTCTTACCCAAATATTGCAGTCTTCCATGAATAGCTGGCGAATGGCCGCAGTGAAGGCACCAGCCAAATGGGAAGTCCTTTCTCTCGGCTGTCGTTCAAATTCGTCTCCCGCAGGAATTCGGGGCACTCGCACTCGCTGTGTTTGCAGCGATCCCGCGGCACTCCACGCACGTCAAGTGCGGTAAACATGGCACACTGTGTCCGAACTCACGCGCCGTCTCCCGCTAAGTCTCGCAAGTCGCAGTCAGTCAAGCTGGTTCAGCCCCAGCCTCAAACAAAGCGTCTCGGGAACTGACTGAGCAGAGCCAGGAGGCAACAGGAACAGCGCAACGGCTTTCTCGCTTTCCCGCCAAAAAAGAGGACGCATGCGCCCTCTGTGCTTCTAGAAGAAAAAAAAAGAGTTCACATCAACAAAAAAATCAACGAAAAAGCACGCGAAAAAGCATTTTCGGGAGGGTCAATCCATTTGGATATATATTGGCGTGACGATGAATGGAGACGCGCGCGTTTCTCCAGAAAATCTAAGCGTGTGTTTTGTGGTCGTCACGCTAATGGTCTTGATCACGTCCGAAAAAAAGGCCGAGCGGGATTCCTCGGACTGCTCTAACGCTTGGACACAGAAAACAAACGCTTATTCTCGATCACGTGGTGCTTAAAACGTCATTCCCGTCGTATTGACGTCGGTTCCACCGCTTGAAAACTCGCGGTTAGCGTGAGGTTCAGCGTGACGGTTTTTAGAGTGTAGATTTGACGTTTCCTGCTCCCGCCTTTAACAGTGGCCGTTGATCCTGTCCGGTTTGGTTAATGGCCAACTTTCACAGTTCTAGTCGAGTGTCCTGCGCTGACTACGATGGTCGCCATAAAAAGAAGATATATTAAATTAATGTTTCCGCTCTGTGAAGAACCTGAATATGGATCTGCTTAGGTCAGCACCCCCCCTCTCCCCCTTCCCACAATATTCCAGCAGTGAGGGACACCGACATATTGTGCCAGAATTGCTTCGCACGTCTGAGTGAGAACCTTTTTGTGTCCAGTGCCTGTGAATCAAGCTGAAGCTCATGGCCAAGCGCTCTCTCCGAGCTTGAGTTACTGAAAGAAATGAATTAAGGAATTCTGGCGGCGGACTAAACAACTCCACTGAGAGTGCCATCGGCAATCAATGCGAAATAGCGAAATAGAAGTGGCTTTCAGTAGAAATTTCTAAAAAAACTGGCTACTGCCTATGTCACAGAACCAAGCAGCTCGAGTCTCCCACCAGATCGTTCTTGCTTCACGTGCGGCGACTGGTGGCTGGATATCTGCCTAGCTTTTGAAAAGGCGCTGACAAACCGGGAGAGGTGCCGGCTTTCGACACTTCTTCCTGCCAGCAGTAATTTTACTGAAGCAAGAAAATTAATTCCACAGCATCAGCATACCTGCTGCACAAGTCGAGACAACTGCAGACTGACTGTGGTGTCTGGGAATCGTCAGATTCATACAGTGGCCACACGATCAGTGACGATGTACTATGCGTAGTGACGAAGTATTATACCAACAATGATCTTGACTGTTCCATACAAATTTTGAACAGGACATATGCTATAACCATCATTAAGGATGGCAAGAAAAAATTGAAGACGTTTACAAATTTCTGTAGTGCTAAAATAGAGCGAAGCTCCTGAGGAAGAGGAGGGGAGGCTACAAAGGGGAGGGTATGCTCTTTCTCCTCCTCCATCCTCTCCTCCTCCTCCTAGCCTCCTCCTCTTCCTCCTTTCCTCATCGTCTCCTCCTGCCGCTTAATTTGTTCATGACTGACGTGACACGAAGTCGTGACGTCATTTTCTCTGCTAAATTTAGCGGGGAAACTGAATTGGGGTCGAGGTCACGTGACGTCAATTTCCCCGCTAATTTTAGCAAGGAAATTTTCCCGCTAAATTTAACGGGGACGTTTCCCCGCTAAAGTTAGTGGGGAAACATCCCATAATGCAACGCGCGCGTTACGCCGCTCAACCCGGAAACGGGCGCCTAAGAGTTGCGCTCTAAAAGGTAGTAATCAGAAGATTCATGACAAGGTCTATTCAGGAGACGTACCTAATGTTCAAGAAAGCCAACCCAGAGACTAAATTGGGGATAACAACATTTTACTCGCTCCGTCCGAAGTGGGTGAAGGTGAATCCGAGACAAACTCTACGCTCCTGCGTGTGTTGCGCGAATTTTAACTTCGTTTTTCGGCCCTGAGCTTTTCGCGCGAAGAAGCAATACAAAGCAGGAGCTGATGTCTTTGTGCGTTTGTTCGGATTCGACACAGCCTTGTCTGGGATGCGAATGTAAGGAATACCCGAACATCCGTAATCTTACGTTAGAACTTTTTAGAAAATGTTGAAGAGGAGCAAGCAACGTTCTGCGTGTGGAAGAAAGAAGATCTAATAGAAAAGACAACTCAACGAGATGTCTTTCTTGGAGAAATTCAAAATTGGACCATTCGGTTCATTACGCATGATTACATTCGGAAACTTCAAAGAGAGGAAATTCAGCTCGTGAATAGCGAAGTAACTAAGAAGCGCGTTGCGCTACATTTTGATTTTGCCGAGAATCGGACCGTTTCATTACGGAATGAAGTTCAAGAGTACCATTGGCACAAACCAGCTTTCGACTTTCACGTGCGTCGCATCAACAGCTAAAGGTCCCCGGAGTTTCGGCGGTGTGTGTGAAGACCTCCGCCACGACTCATCACACGCACTGCAGGCAATTCGAAGGATTGAAGAATGGCTGGAAGACAACGTTCCGGCTTATTCAAGCGTAACCTTTGTTTCTGACGGAGCTGCATCTCACTTTAAAAAGCGATACTAGCTCTTCGAGTTCAAGCACAGCGGCTCTGATAAAGCGAAATGGTTGTTCTCGGCATCCCGCCATGGCAAGAAATCATGCGACGGAGTTTGTGGCTTACTCTAGCACCTCGCCACAGTGCACAGTTTTCGTTACCGAGACGAGGTCTTAATAAGGACGTCGCAAGGCTTTGTCGAAGAAATCCAGAAAGAAAAAACAAACGTCGTCCTTTTGAACTTACCAAAAGAAAATGTAAAGACATTCAGGCAACAGAAGAAAGAACAGTGGGCAACCCTAGGTGCTCGCAACAAAACAATCTCTTCGCATGTTTGCTTCAAAATTCAAGTCCCTGGTCAAGAACCTGAGGTGACATTGGCGCGAAGTGTCCCGTCTCGTCCCTGAGCCCGACGTGACTATGCGTACAAGAAAGAAGCGAAGTGAGGAAATGGGTGACTGCTCTATAGTCGGTGACAGGTCAAGAACGAAGAGGAAGCTCCTCCCACCCCTTTCCACTTCAACTGAGCGAACGGTGGAGAGGAGGTCGCCTCCCCTCCAGCGTTCGCACTACTAAAGTGGAAAGAGGTGGGAACTGCTTCCACTTCGTTCTTGACTTGCCACCGACTATAGTTGTCTGGTAAATAATTTTCTCGTTCGTGAACTGGATGAACCAATATGCACACATTATTGTGCTTCACGTGGGCGGCGAAAGGTGCGTTCTCAAATCTGTGTAACTAGTAAACTTTATTATATTTATTAACTTATTTCAAATAAACAGCACGCGTTCCGTAATATAGTGTGCTTGTTTCATGTAAATACTTATTATAATAAACATTTATGACATGTCCCGTTTAAATATTTAGTTCTTTTTGACCAATTCTTGTGCCTAACGTTCTTAATAAGCCATTCTTGTCTCCGATCATAGATTTAATTCTTGCACCCACAAGCTAGCGTACAGAGGCAGAACAACCTTCTGATATCTCTGTATATGCAGGTTTGCATTCAGTTGGTTTTTACTCTTCTTGTAAGTAGGGTTTTGCGTTTTTGGATAAGACCGATGAACTCTGAAAAACACTCGCCGGTAAAAAGTTTAACGATTCGGATTCATACGAAAAACTCAGAATTTTGTGGCCGCGAGTTCTATGAACTCCATTTTTTTTTTCCGATCGACTTTGGCGCTTCTCTTCATTTTTTGCTCTAACTTCTGTGCGTAAGCTCCACAGACAATGTCCTCTAGCCCCCTGTCAACAAAACGCATCATCAAATCTGTATGGCAGTCGTCGAATATGGTCTCATGTATGAAAACACTGCTGGACAAGATTTGTAAACTGCTGTATTCTGACTTTTATTCGCTGCAGATAAAAACCGAAAACACCGAATTTTCGCGTACCATAAAAGAATATAGCTCCGAATCGCTCCGAATTTGTTTTAGAAAATGAACTCCTATAAACACCCTCCGAATTAGTCAAAAAGAAACCCCGAAAAGGCAGAATCATACTTATAAAACTCGGCTTTGATTTTTGATACTAGCATTTAATCAGATTTTCAGTTCAAATATGTTTTATTGCAATAATATACACCTTTAATACAGTCAAATGATAATATTCCCCAAAACGACTCTTCTAAATGAAGCGGCACCAACCTGCAGTCTTTCAGGCTAAAAACTTATAGACCGACACGCAGGCTTGACGTCACGGAGCTGCGGCGGCGCTGCGATCGCGCCGGAGCCGGATGGTGTGGGCAAATGGGCGCGCGTTTCGCATTGGCGTCGTAGCATTTCAGCAAGCCGCAAAGCTGTGCAGCCGCTAATTGTAGCTAAAGGTACAGCAAAAGTAGCGGAGTGAGTTTCCACAAGTTCCCGGCTGACTCTGAAAGGCGAGAAGGTGGATAATATCCGCAGATCGAAACTAATGGTCGCCTTGCGTGGACGACCGTTTGTGCGGCAAGCACTTTCTTGAAGGCAAGTGCGGCTTCCACTTCAATCTCCGCTCCGAGGCTCGCTTATGTGCAGGGGAGCGGTTGCCTGATCGAGACCAACCAGATTTTGTTCCTACGGTGTTCGCGCACAACGCACCGGCCAAGCGCTTGTCGGTGGCTCGCTACCAGTGTTGGCGGCAACGCGTTACAAATGACGGCTGTGCCGATAACGCGTTACCTTTTTCTGTAATGTAATAACGTAGTCGTTACTTCTTCAAGACAGTAACGGGGAAAGTACTTACGCTACTTATTTCGAATAACGCGTACTAGTAGTTACGTTACTCGTTACATATGCTTCCCAAAAAGCTGAAAACAGTTTTTTTTTTCGTGCTTTCATATTTTGTGTTACTTTCAGCCCAGACGCAGCCGGCGCTACGAGCTGATAGGACCAATCGACAGCGTCAACAAAAAAAAAACACCGTCATGGTCACCGTTACTAGATCAACTCAGTTATGGAACTTCCCATAGACGCTGTACATTGGAGGGGTCCAAAACCGCGTCCGATTTTTTTGCAGCTAGGTGGCGCTGCCGGCGCATTAATCCACGCGTTTTCGTCTGCTACTGCTCCGCGGCTGCTTTTGAGTCCCGACTCCTCTCGAGGTTCAGCATGGTTTTGGGCTAGTTTTTGCCCTTTCGCCAGTAAAAAGTAAAAATGTGACTACCAACAGCAGCAGAAACAATTTGAAAGTTTTCTGCTGCTGTTATCCTAAGAAAAGCCAGAACCGCACCGTCATTGATGATGATAGCGAGTATTAATGCGGAGCGCGCGCCCTCTAACAGGCGCCACGCAAAGGGACCCCCCTCCCGAGCGGAGTTCCAGAACTGAGTTCTTCTAATTACGTTGCATCATGGTGTTCGCCATGTTTCTGTACGTGTTCTATCATCGCTGAACCAATCATAAACATTAAAAGGCCAACTGACCTGCATTTTTGACGCTGATTGATTGGTCCAATTAGCTCGTAGCTTCGGCTGCGTATGGACTTAAGCTGAAACGAAGTATAGGCGCCAGGTCATTAATTATTGCAATACATCCCATCCACCCTCAATATTTTGCTTGCCTTTTCTCCCGTACAAAAATTCCCACTTTGGAAAAACCTCATCCCTACCCCCTTTGTCCCAATGTCAAACAAGCGCTGTCGCAAAAGAAACAGCACTGCTGTTGTTAATTTATAAATAAAAAGTATTGCAAAAGTAACGCGCGTTACTTTTTAACGGTAACGCTTTCCTTTTATTTTGAGGTAATGTAGGTCGGTGACGCGTTCCTTTTATTTGAAAGTAACGAGTAACGTATTTCGTTACGTTTTTTCGGTAACGCCCACAACACTGCTCGCTACGCTTGAGTTACCAAGTGGAAGAAGACCGGCGGCAGAACGGAAAAAGCGTTCCCACTTGTCGTGCCTTGTGATCATGAGGGTAAGAAAAATCTCATACCTTGACTTGAAGGACGCTGTATGTATTTGATCAATTAATAAATACACTTCCGCAGACTCACGGTCTGCTGATCCACTGTGTTGATTCCGCCGGCAGTGCGAAAAGCGGCTCGAAGTAATTGTAGGCCTCGAGAGACCTGTATGCCTTGTTAAGAATGGAACCTTCGGCGACCTTCTTCCGAGTTTCAACGCGGCGGAAACGAGTCATGATCTGTCCGGGAACGTCGCCTGCTGGACGGGGCCTACGCGAAACGAGTCTCGAGGAGTACGGAACCGGCGCCTACGTGTCTGCGCCTGCGGAGACAGGTCTCGACGCGCCCGTGACGTCAACGGGACGTGTGTGCGTGCGTGCGGCTTGGTGCGCTCCGGAAGGGGAGAGAGGCCGGGCCTAACTGCGGAGACAGGTCTCGACGAGTCCGTGACGTCAACGGGACGTGTGTGCGTGCGTGGGGCTTGGCGCGCTCAGGAAAGGGAGAGAGGCATGACCTAATTGCGGAGGACCATGGCTACGACGCACTTCTGGCTACGACGCGGCGGACTTTGCTACGACGCACTTGACGGCGGGTTGCTGCTGCGCACCTGCTGCCCTGGCGGGGAGTGAGGGAGAAAACGGACCCCTATATAAGGCGGAGCGCGAGGCTGCTCAGGAGTTCTCTCGGATTTGACGACTGTATCGCAACCATGTAATTAAACCGTTCGTTACGTTACCAATTCTCCCACCTCCACTGGACCCCTGGGTTCTTCACTTCGGGGAATGGTCGTCGTCACGAGCCAGGAAGCTCCCGGACGTGCGGCTCAAACCCCGCCTCTAACAACTGGTTGGCAGCGGTTGGGATCGGACCATGCGACATCGTGCTACATCTGCGGGTGAGCGTTTGGACTTTGCTTTGAGATTCGCCAGGCTTCAGATTATGGGTAATTAATTTTGAACTGCTGGGAATCCTTAGTGTTTGACTCGTGCGCTAGGTTTAGTGTACAACCTTGCGACAAGTTTTAGAACAAAGCCAAAGCTAAAGAGCAGCGATCATGGATCTAATGAGGTTACTGAGAACAGATTTATTCTGTTTATGTGAAGAATTGGGTGTGGAGGTGGAGCAAAAGATGAAGAAATCTGAGATCAGTAAAGCGATTTCAGAGAGCGCAGAAGTAGAGGAAATTAAAATTGCGTGGGAACTGCTTCTGAACGCTAAGAGCGAGGCTGCAGCGAGAGAGGAACGAGAACGAGAGCTTGCTGCAGCGAGAGAGGAGCAGGAGCAGGCTGCAGCGAGAGAGGAACGAGAACAGACTGCAGCGAGAGAGGAACGGGCGCAGACTGCAGCAAGAGAGGAACGAGAACGAGAGCAGGCTGCAGCGAGAGAGGAACGAGAACGAGAGCAGGCTGCAGCGAGAGAGGAACGAGCGCAGGCTGCGACAGAGGAGCGAGCGCTGAAAAGGCTAGAGCTCGAAATTGAGCAACAGCGATTAAACTCGCAGAACAGTAGAGTTGGGGCTCCGGTACGAGCAAGTGAGACCGAGTCGTATCAAATGAAGAAGCTCATGCAGCCGTTTAAAGTTGGGGAAGACGTGGGCCTATTCTTAGTTAACTTTGAGAGGACATGTGAGAAGTTGAGCTTCGCCCCAGAAACGTGGCCGCAACGGCTTTTGACTTTGTTGCCCTGTGAGGCTGCAGAGGTTGTCGCGCGCCTTAGTGCTGGAGACGCGGACGACTACGACAAGGTGAAGTCCAGCCTTTTGAAACGGTACCGCCTTTCTGCCGAGGCGTTCCGTCAAAGGTTTAGAAACGCATCCAAAAAGAGCAGCGAGGGCTACTCGGAATTCGCTTACGGGCTTAAAACCAATTTGATAGAATGGTTGAAGAGCGAGGAAGTGTACGAAAGCCGAGACAAGGTAGTCGAGTGTGTGTGCCTCGAACAGTTCTTTCGTAGCATTCCGCAGTCAGTCAAGCTCTGGGTGCAGGACAGGGTAGGAGTCGACACTGTCGAAAGGGCCGCTGAGCTAGCCGAAGAGTACGCAACGCGTAGAAAGCTGAGCGGAGAGGAAAGCGAACCCGGCCGGAGCGATCAGCGCAAGACCTTCCGACAGGGAAACGGCTCGCGAGAAAACGGGCCCGAGAAGCCCGAAGCAGGACAAAAGGTCCCAGAAAAGAGCGCAGAACACTCGAACGGAGACGAGGCGCGGAAAAGCCAAACAGGGCAGTTCGAGGCAAGGAAGCCGTTCCTGTGCTACAACTGTCAGGAGCCGGGACACACAGCGGCCAGATGTAAGAAACCGCGGGTTGTGTTCTCGACCGTGACCGGTAGTGACGAGGACCTGGAGCTCCTTCGTCCCTATCTTCACGAGCTCCAGGTAAACGGAAAGCCGTGCAGGGTGCTTCGTGACAGTGCAGCGACGATGGACGTTGTTCATCCGTCGTATGTAACGACATCCGATTTTACTGGAAAGGTAGTTTGGATCAAGCAGCTGCTCGAAAAGCACAGTGTCTGTCTGCCTATGGCGACGGTAAGGATAACTGGCCCGTTCGGAGAGCTAGTGACAGAGGCGGCTGTCTCGCAAACAGTCCCGTTGGAGTATCCTTATTTGTTTTCTAACCGGTCAGAATTCCTGCTGCGCGAGAGGGGTCAACAACTGGGAGAGGGACTAGTTCAGTCAGGTACGAGGTCCAAATCGCGTCAGCTCGCCCCTTTGTTGACGAGTGATCCAGAGCCAGAGGCAGCTGTCGGGGAGCAGGCACTACCAGAGTTCGAGGCAGAGAAACGGGATGAGAGGGACCAGGTTGTAGAACAGCCTGACCTCGTAGCACTAGAAAGTGTACGCCGTCCCAACGAGCCGGCGGAAAAGGCGGAGGAAGACGGGATCAGTGAAAGATCTCTCGTAGCTCCGGCGTCACGTAACTTTGGTCCTCTGCTACGAGTAGACAGAGTGTCTTTGACAGTCGAGCAGAAGAGCGACCCTAGTGTGTCAGGGTTTCGCGGTACAGCTCAGGAGATTGCTAGGACCAATGTGACGGGGCATGAAAAAGGCGGATTGTTTTATCGGCGCTATAAGGACCGCATTTTCACGTCTAGAAATCACGTGAAAATCGATCACTACGACTTCAGGGCAAGAAAAAGGAAAGGCAAATTTAACGGCAATGCCGATGGGTTGAGCAGATTTTTCTGGTATCACCAAAAGCGGGAGTGATGATCTCAGAGGTCTCCGTCATCCACGGGAATGAGGATCAAAGTGGGGGCACTTCGTTAAAACCCCAACAAGACCTCACAAATTGCAAAAAGTTTTTGTCTTTTGTATTTTGTTCATAGTGACCTCTTTGGAAAAATGAGTTGTGTTTTGGCGACAGCGGGTCTCGATACCCGCAATTGTCCTAAGGTTTTAAATTTGTAGTTTTTTTTGCAAATTTTTGTAATCCGTAGTCCAGTCTGGCGGGTCTCTGGCGAATTCCGAGCGTTTGGCTGCTGTGTGGCGTGGTGTTGTGTGGGACGTTTCCGCTAATGCCTCCGTTGTAAGAGGTTTGGGAGTTTGTTTGGTGCTTGCAGCGACTTCTCAAGGCCTACTCCAAGCCCACCTCTTCAGGCCAGCGATTGTACCACCGGCCTTTCGAGGTTTCCCTGGCCCCGGAGGGGCTGTTAAGAATGGAACCTTCGGCGACCTTCTTCCGAGTTTCAACGCGGCGGAAACGAGTCATGATCTGTCCGGGAACGTCGCCTGCTGGACGGGGCCTACGCGAAACGAGTCTCGAGGAGTACGGAACCGGCGCCTACGTGTCTGCGCCTGCGGAGACAGGTCTCGACGCGCCCGTGACGTCAACGGGACGTGTGTGCGTGCGTGCGGCTTGGTGCGCTCCGGAAGGGGAGAGAGGCCGGGCCTAACTGCGGAGACAGGTCTCGACGAGTCCGTGACGTCAACGGGACGTGTGTGCGTGCGTGGGGCTTGGCGCGCTCAGGAAAGGGAGAGAGGCATGACCTAATTGCGGAGGACCATGGCTACGACGCACTTCTGGCTACGACGCGGCGGACTTTGCTACGACGCACTTGACGGCGGGTTGCTGCTGCGCACCTGCTGCCCTGGCGGGGAGTGAGGGAGAAAACGGACCCTATATAAGGCGGAGCGCGAGGCTGCTCAGGAGTTCTCTCGGATTTGACGACTGTATCGCAACCATGTAATTAAACCGTTCGTTACGTTACCAATTCTCCCACCTCCACTGGACCCCTGGGTTCTTCACTTCGGGGAATGGTCGTCGTCACGAGCCAGGAAGCTCCCGGACGTGCGGCACAAACCCCGCCTCTAACAGCCTGCACTGTGTCGGCCGTGAACTGGCTTGGCGAAAAAAGTAAATAAACGACGACGTGAGCCATCGACGTCGGTGGCAGAAACCTCACGTCGGAACTCCAGCAGGCCTTGTTTACGGCGTACGGGTTGTCTGGAGGCAGCGCCGTCCACGCACAGTTTGTCTCGATACCGCTGCCGTTCAGGCTCGGGTATCAAACTCAAATAGTCGGGCATAACATACGATATCCGTTGAGAAAACATACGACGCAGAAATAAAGCTAGAAGCGTCTCTACAACGTCAAGAACGAGCGCACGCCACACAACGAAACGGCGAAAACACGGAGAGCCCGGCCACTTCTGCCCACAGAGCTTCTGAGCAGGGTGTCGAACCGGAACCGAACCGGAACCGAAAACCGGAACAGAACCGTTATTTTTAGGGCTAACCGGAACTGAACCGAACCGAAATCTTCGCCGCCATCTTGGAACTGAACGGGAACCGAACCGAAAAAAATATAACGGTAATCGGTTCAAAACGGTTCAAGGTAATTTCTTTTTATTTTTTGTTTGTTTCACAAAATGAACATATGGAAATAAAAAATTGGGGGCTGTATTTCTATCTATTGATCAAATCGTCATATACAGAATTGCAGCGTATGGGAAATTGTGGTTTTTCGTGGCGCTTTTGAATTGGCCCTATGATTAACCATGTGTCACGTTGTCACGTGACGTCATGGTGTGAATACATGTTGTCAAGTAATGTCACGTGACCTCGTGACGTCACGTGACTCACTGCGTCAACTCGATTTAATTTGAGGAAGTAACCAGATGTATTAACCTTGTTGACAGCGTGACGTGACATGACTTCACGATTTTGCACCGAGAGTCACGTGACATCATGACGTAAGCGAATTTCATAACCCCTAAGTCGAGTGCTCGGTTTCATGACAATCAGCGTCACCAAACATTTGGGTAACGGCTCATTTAAACTTAAATATGATAGTTGATTATTAAGTGTTTAATGGCGCAAAAGCAACATAGGCCATGCTGCGCCAAAGAAACGGTTAAAAGAGTCTATAGTAAAAGAAAGGAATTACTATGCAGAAGATTTATAACTGGTTCAGGTAGCCCGTTTTTCTAAGGAAATCTAAAATGCGATGGAAGGGGACTAAAGGTTTATCTCCCAGCAAGAAGGCTGGATGAAATGGTAGAAATCCGGAAAGTGAAGGGAAGCTTGTTCGACGTTCTTGATCAAAGACTTTGCAGTGCCAAAGAATGTGCAATATAGTTAGCAATTCACCACAGTGCTCACAGAGTGGCGTGTCCTCCCCACAGAGAAGATGGCGATGGGTCACACGCGAATGTCCAATTCTCAACCGACACATTAAAACTTCATGGCGACGGTCTCTATGGTACGAACTCTCCCATACCCCCAAACGTGGTTTGACAACATGCAGCTTATTATCTATTTCTTTGTCCCAATCTAGCTGCCAGGCGTTATGAATTGCTCTTTTGAGAACTGGTATAAAATCTTCTTGAGGCAGCCCAATGGGTGTTGCCAGAGCATCCTTGGTAGAGGCTGCTAGCCTATCCGCCTTTTCATTACCTGAAATTCCCACATGGCTTGGTACCCAGCACATCTTGATAATGTATCCCATTTGGGAGGCCAGGTTTAGCTCTACACGTACTTGTTGCACAAGCCGATTCTTAGAATCGCTGAGGGAACAGAGAGAGAGGAGGGCACTCTGAGAGTCCACAAAGAAAATAGCTTTCCTGATATTGTTGCCTAATATATATTCAATACCCATGAGCACAGCATAAAGCTCTGCTGTAAAAATGCTGGCAAAAGAGTCAAGCCGTCGAGCTTTCACAAACTGTTCTGAATATACAGCCGAACCGACAAAGTGTGGAGTTTTTGCACCATCAGTAAAGAATTGTGCATAGTCCCTATACTTAGCTTGCAAGGTCATAAACTCTTGCTGAAGAACTAGTGGCGCAACAGATCGTTTATTGTATTTCGTCAGCGACCAGTCACAGCTATAGTGCACCGCCTTCCAAGGAGCAATGCTTCGAACTCTCGTCATCAAGCTACGCTCGGGAAGTTCAAGCTGCAGGGATGCAGACATACTTTGAATGCGGAGGCTTAAAGGCCGTGTTATACTTGGCTTGTTTTCAAAAAGACGTAAAAAAGGAGATACCTGCAAACAGCGGAAAGATGGGTGTTCAGGGTCTGATTTGACTTTATAACTATAGCATAGGCTGAGGTACTGTCTTCGCTTTTCTAGTGGCATTTGGTACGTCTCTGCATACAAACTCGGGACAGGCGACGTTCGGAAGGCTCCCGTGGCAAGTCGAAGTCCAAGGTGATGCACGGGATCTAGCATCTTTAAAGATGACGGTCGTGCCGAGCCATATACAACCGCACCATAGTCGAGACGGGAACGAACCAGCGAGTTGTAGAGTCGCAGGAGGCACCTCCTGTCAGAACCCCAGGACATGTGTGCAAGTACCTTGAGAACATTAGCAGATTTAAGACACTTTCTCTTCAGTTCCTTTAGATGGGTCTGAAAAGTGAGCTTCTTATCAAAAATTACACCCAAGAACTTGTGTTCATGCCTAACGGGAATGTCAGTGCCATTCATCTGCAAGCTGGGATCTAGCGACAACCCCCGACGTAATGAAAAAGGCACGCACACCGTTTTCTCTGGTGCAAACCTGAACCCATTTTCATCGGCCCACTTACTCATCCTATTTATTGCTATCTGCAATTGGCGCTCACAAATTGACAAGTTGCATGAGGAGAAAGCGATCTGGACATCGTCTACGTACAATGAATAAAAAACTGATGGTGGTATAACTGTAGCTAGACTGTTGATCTTAATTGCGAACAGGGTAACACTCAAGACACCTCCTTGTGGGACGCCGTTTTCCTGTGTAAAAACATCTGAGAGCGTGGATCCCAAGCGGACCTGAAAAAAACGGTCTGTCAAGAAGTCCCTTATGCAACGCAGCATGCGACCACGAACACCGCACCTATACAGGTCCTGAAGTATTCCGTACCGCCAAGCCGTATCGTATGCCTTCTGTAAATCAAAAAAGACAGATAGGCAATGCTGCCGGTTCACAAAAGCCTCACGCACGAGAGTCTCCAACCGGACAAGGTGATCTAAGGTCGAGCGACCTCTTCTAAAACCACACTGGTTTTTATCGAAAATTTTCTTTTGTTCTAGAATGTATACTAGCCTTCTGTTTATAAGCCTTTCATAGGTTTTTCCTAGGCAACTAGTCAGTGCTATAGGCCGATAACTTGCTGGTAGGGAAGGGTCTTTGCCAGGCTTCAAGATGGGAATGATGTGTGCTCGCTTCCAGCACCGTGGAAAACAAGAAGCTTCCCATAAATGATTAAAGAAAGACAACAAATGCACCAAGGATTCAGCCGACAGGTGCCTCAGCAGTTCATAATGGATCATATCTGGACCAGGTGCTGACTGCTTCCTTACTGCAAGGGCCATTTCAAGCTCACACATTGTGAACGGCCGGTTGTAACCAGTATCACTTCCAGAGAAATCAATTGGCTGTTTTTCTGCTAAGGACTTGAACTTTTAAATTTAGTAGTGTAATTTGAAGAACTGGAGACCTCTTGAAAATGATTAGCAAGAATGTCAGCCTGATCTTTTAGCGATGGGGACGATGAAGGAAAAAGGGGGATGCTGAAAGAGTGATAAGTACCTCGAATTTTCCTAACACGATCCCATACCTCTTTTGCAGGAACAAAGCTATTTATGGAGGACACATATTTCACCCACGAGGTCCATTTGGCTTGTTTTCGTGTCCAACGAGCTTTTGCTTTACACTGTTTGAATTTCATCTTGTTCTGAACAGTCGGGTACCGCCGAAACCTTCCCCAAGCCTTATCCTGAGCTTTTATGGTGGTTGTACAGTCCTTGTTCCACCAAGGCTTGCATTTCTTGGGAATATTTCCAGAAGTTCGGGGAACTGACACAGAAGCAGCATTTATAATTTTTTCAGTAAGGTAAAGAGTCGCTTCCTCAGGAGACATAGCTAATAAAACAGTGGGATCGACCACTGCCTCCAGAGAAAATAAAGCCCAGTCGGCTTTATCTAACTTCCACTTGGGAACACAAGCTCGAAGAGAAGGGAGTGATACTGAGCTTTCTAAAATGACAGGGAAATGGTCACTACCAAAAGGGTTTTCTAAAACCTTCCAAGAAAAACAAGGAAGTAAAGTCGGTGATGATATGGAAAGATCAATGGAAGTAAAAGTATTATGAGGTGCACTAAAAAAAGTCGGTTGTCTTTTGTTTAAAAGGCAAAGGCCAGATGACAGTAAAAAACGTTCTATGACACCGCCACGGGAGTCTTGACGAGCACTGCCCCACATGGGGTGGTGTGCATTAAAATCTCCTAAAATTAAAAAAGGCTGTGGGAGTTGGTCCACAAGTCCTTGCAGGTCATGTAAATGCACTGGAAGGTTTGGTGGAAGGTAAAGCGAAACAATTGTAATTAAGCGGTCAAGCAGAACACGAACTGCTACTGCCTCTAAGGGGGTTGCGAGAGGGACAGAAGCACAGGCAATACCACTCTGCACAACCACAGCTACTCCACCAGAAGAGGTGTTGCAAGAAACACGGTCTTTTCTAAAAACCTGATGTCGCCGTAGTACCTGTGTATGAGTTTCATTAAGATGAGTCTCCTGTAAACAGATGGCAACAGGCTGGAGCTCATCGAGAAAAAAGTTGACATCATCAATATTACGAAAAAGACCGCGGCAGTTCCACTGCATGATACCTATATTTTTAACCATTTAAAACACAATAAGTATAACATAAAAATTATATTAAAAAGCTATGTTCCTTAGGGTTTAAAATCTATTTTCACACGCGGTGCACTTTGTTTTTTAGGGAGGTCTTTCTGCTTCCGATTAGAGTCACCGGAGGCAGAAGTGGCGGATTCTGATCTTGAGAGGAGAGCCTCCTCATCAGATCTCGACCCACCCTCATCCATGGGCTCGTCTGCAGCTGCTGGCAGCTGACCCTTGGAGGTCGACTGCCTTGACACTTCCCCAGGCTTCCTCTGGGGAGCAGAGGTGTGGGGAGGTAGGCCCCGGCCCCGAGAGGTCGAAGCAGCCGGTTGAGCAGGAGACGTCATCTCCTGTTCTGGGGTGGATGCTGACAAAGCAGCATTCACCTTCCGGTTTGGAGGCGGTGCCACTGGCACCGCTCCCGGGGTTTGGAGGGGGACCGTGACGGGAGACGCAGGTCGTCCAAAGACGTCTGCGTTCCCATCGACACCACTGGCCGCGCTGGTCCCCTGCGCACGGCCTCGGCATAAGAGCCTTTCGATAGAAAGGCAAAACGCTTCTTTGCCTCAACATAGGTAATGTTTTCAGAAACTTTTAATTTAAGAACTTCTTTTTCATCTTTCCACATAGGACATGATCGGGAGTATGCCGGGTGATTGCCACTGCAGTTTGCACAATGAGGCTCATTATCGCACGCATCTGCGACATGCTCCTTGCTGGAGCACTTTGCACAGGTGTCCCTTCCTCGACAGTTCCGTGACCCATGACCGAACCGCTGGCACTTAAAGCACCGTTGAGGGTTCGGTACATAAGGTCGGACCCGGCACTGAAGGTAACCTGCCTTTACAGTCTGTGGCAGAGTGGTTGAATCGAAAGTCAAAATGATGTGTTTTGTCTTCCGTTCCACACCATCACGGCGGATAGTGATTCGTTGTGCAGCAATAACTCCTTGACTTGAGAGGCCCTCAATTATCTCTGGCTCAGGTGAGTCAAGCAAGTCATCCTCAGAAATGACCCCTTGAACACTGTTCAGTTTGCGGTGAGGACTGACGCTTACTTTGTAGTCTGAGACAAGGTTGAGTTTAAGAAGGGCATCACTTTGCTGCTTTGTATTGACTTCGACAAGGAGATCATCAGATCCCATCTTCTTTGCACTGTAATTGGCGCCAATAACACCCTCAAGAACTTTGGAAACCAGAAAGGGGGAAAGTTTGCCAAGCGGTTTGTCACCTTCGGAGTGCATTACGAGAAACTTCGGAAATTTCAGCAGTTCAAAAGATTGTTTCATGGTGTTGAGTGCTTCGGTGCGGACCCTTTTGGGGGCCGATCAAAAGGTTTAAGTTTGGAACCCATATGAATGGGGAGGGTTTTCGGAAACTGTGGTGCACCGCCCACCACCGAGCCCAACAAGGGAATAGGTAACGCTCCATAACAAGAAAGGCTTGGCTGAAGACGTTACTCTATTAGTGCTGCCCAGTCTCTATAACCAAGTGTGGTTCTAGACAAGGTGTCTATCGCCACCCAAGGTTAGCCCTTGCCGCCAAAGAAGTTGAAAAAGGAAAGGAGAGAAATGAGAAGAGTGAAAAGGAGGAGAAGACAAGGCTGAAAGTAGGGAGGGG